>LOND01002250.1:0-122583 GCA_014220965.1 Paragonimus kellicotti | reverse complement strand
ACCCTTGAGGTGGCCAGGTTTCGCTGCCGTTATATGTAATACGGCCCTCACTTTGTTAGTATACACGACCCTTAAAGCTTTCAGGATACTCCAGTATTATGTCCTAGCTCTCAGCGAACACCACCCATTACACTATCGGAAATACGCGCTTCTATTTCATTCCCACTACACCTCCGACGCCCACCAAAATCACTGATCAGCTTCCCAGATACCCACAAAAACCGGTCGACACCTCCGATGGACGTTCATTCATCTAACATATTATTAATCTATCGATCGACACTTTAAACAGCAATCTTGCAGCGAAGCACTTTTGCATTTTGAGGCTGCAATAAGCGCGCATTTCGAGTCAGTACTAGCAGATCCGCCGAAATAGCGTACCAGTGATTGTATTGGGCACTTTAGTTATGAAAATTGTCCAAACAGCCTAATACCAACTTATATCGGTCACGTGCCAACAAAACAAGAATTGATCCAGTCAGTCATAGTTCACCAAGAGTACCACCGGCAGATCATCCCCACGCCTAATAGAAAAATAGAAGAGATCACTTTCGCAGTGCCGGAGAACAGTTTCCCTCCATATTTCGTCCTCATGACGAAATTGAACAAATAATCGGCGAAAGAGCGACAGCCTTGGACGTTACCGAGCTCGCTCTGGGGATTGACATGCAACTGTCAGACAGTTCAACGTAAACCCCTAACCTCACAAGTCTGGGCCAATTAATAGTCTGCCTGACAGTTATGTCTCACTTATACTACTTATGTCGGACTAACGACCCCTAACAGTCAAGCGCACTCTCCAAAAGTCGTAAGAACGGTATCCCACTGAATCAAACGCAACTTTTATAGGATCGAGCCGAATATGGCCTATTGTTTGGAACCCGGCGTGGTACACATGAACGATGCTCCAGAATTGGCGAAAGATGAAATTGTGAATAACTATAACAAAACCCCTGCCAGGCGTAAAACCGGCCACGCCATGTTCTTCACTAACTGTTTACCTCCCGAACTCTGCGAGGACAGTCAGACGATAGTTATAATTGGATGCATAAGGCAACCCCTGACCATTGATCTGGTCACACTATCCCCTATGGATCTGTTACGCAACAGAGCCGCGGCATTCCTTTCATTAAATTAGGGAACTACTTATCGAGCTGACCCCAGCACGGGTAGAGAATGCGTCTCCGTCTCCCAACACTAAGTTATACAACTTGAGAATGGTCAAATTGCTCCTCTACTAACGCCTCGCCGACATCCTTCTCTTTTAAGGGGGAAAGTGCCTTTTCACTCAGAAGTACATCTCCAACGAGACCTCCACAAGCCCCTTCATTACGACTGACGAAGCCAGCGAAGGCCAATGCCGAGAACCTCTCTGCAATCAGATAACTCAGTGGATCCGTTCCAAAATCATAGATCAGAATCTAGAATCGGTGCATACATCACACTATACGCCAATGATTAGTCATGAAGTTCACCGGCAAGCGCAGATAGGAGCAGCAGGCCAACTAAGATAGACCCTCAAAGTATTCCGCCCAACGCTCAGCCTTCTGATTCTTATTACAGGACTAGAGCTTGTAACCATTCTACCCCGCTGATAGCTTCAACGTATTACCGACCTTATCGTCCTTGGACCGGTTAGCGCGAATATGCCTTAAAACATGTCTAATTACCTACAATCCTGCAGGCTAAAGGCATTCTGGCTCATTCAACATTCTTCCTCAACTTATCTACCACTAAACCGAAGACTCTCTCCTTCGGATCTATGGCCTTGAAGCAGCTATGCGTCTTCACGCTCTCACTACCGAACTATTATTCTTCCTAGACTTGTTTGTCTGTATCTTACTATACACTAGTCAGCTAATACTCCGTCGATCTGGCTTCAAATAACTCAGGATTTCTCTGAGATAATTGTCTTAGCTTACCCCAGGTTACCCTGTGCCGCAAGACTAACACTACCTGCTTCTGCGCCCATCTAAAATGCCCACATTGTGAGATTTACCGTACCATTTCTCCGCAGCTACTAGCGCTACTTCGGGGTGTCGCAGTAACCACTAAGAGCAGCCAAGCTTTCTAAGTTGGTCTTCCGCAGTTAATCAATATAGTTCTATATCGATTTAGAGATAAGCACTCGCTCTGCTCTACAATCAGACTATAGCTACGATCCTTTTGGCTGCCCGCGTAACCATCCTAGAGCTGTCGATTGCTCTCACAGGTAAATACAAATAACATCCATCCAAATACGAAGCACAATCCCGTACCAACGCATTGATCTGAATCCACCTCTTCTAGCAGCATACCGTGTCCTTCCAAATAGATATCCTATCCCACGTCCCTGGATATAGCATTCCCACGCCAATGCGCAATGATAACTAAACGCTATGTGGTTCGAATCTCGAGACCGATCCGTGCCTCTGAGTTCATCGGCAACACAATATCAACATTCTCGTCCACCTAACAACGCCCGCATCACGAGAGCACTAACTCATTCTACGCTAGAACAAGTCCATCCTACGACAAACCACTACTGTTGCTAAAATATAGTTCCTATTAGATTCAGATGCTCAGCGCATATCGTCATGCCCAACAATCGTCTCCCGACCACATTATTGACGAGACGAGTAGCTATATGACACTCCCATAAATCTACCAACTAAGCAATTCGCTATCAACCAAGCGACACGACCTTGAATTCTATCATATCTCCTGGCCTTAAAACCGCACACTGTCAGCTAAGCCCACCACAGCATATCTCTTTATCTTCGCCTAGACCGCCGAAGCGGTCCTTCCCTCTGAGCAGCTATGTCCTACCCCATTTAGATAGTTCAAGTAAAATCGACCAGTCCCGCTCTATACCCTTCTGGGACGTTTCGCATTTCCACCTAACGTTTCAGATAGGAGCATAAAGCAGACACAGTACTGACAATCAGAACTATTCTGAAGAGTCTTGCAATCTTAGCTGTTCATGACACTAGAGCATGATTTTTTAACAGATATTACCTGCCAAGCGGACGGCACAAAGTCTACCGTTACAGCAGGAATCAATCTCTACTAAGAATGCGGCTTCCAGTCTCCGTCCTGTGTTCGATCAGAACTATCAACCTTACCCCCATCACATGTACGAACTGTTAAAACAGCGGCCATTCTTCTCGCCCTGATGGACTTAGTCGCACTATCGCGACAGTAGTGACTCTAAAGCTGCAATTCCCAATAAAACCCACAAAGTATCGGTAGACGAATGCACGTGCTGTTAGTTTCATAAACGTTGACTACTGCTTCATGGAATTCTATAGTCTCCGAGACTAACAGCTGCAGGACGATTCAACGCTGTTGTCAACGAGTAAGTCTAAGCGTTCTGCCCGCCTGTAAGCACAGTTCTCGTTTGCCCTGACCCTATCTGTTTTAGCGTGCTGAACGCTTCCTATATAATTCGCGTTCTAGGATCATCTAAAGCAAGGACGACGAGGCGAAAATCAGCTGAATAGGCAGAGACGAATACTTACCGAGCCCTCTAGTGTACTACAGATTAGCTCACTATCTCGTTGTGGACCATGGTAAGTAAGATCAGAAATTGGATGTGGGAGGCGCGCAGCCGGAGAGCCTAAACTGAGCTTTAGGTGTACAGTGGGGATGTGAGTTCGTCAGCAGACGCAATGTTTTCGCCTATCCACCCATGCTGTACAATGCTAAACTAGCCAGCACACACACCTTCCGGTTTATACTGCTATCAGCCCATCCACGTTTCGGACTCTACATAATACAGTATGGATTTAGTTGCGTTATTTGTGAGAATTATCAGCATGTTGTGTGCTGGACGGCCTGAAGAATACTCCGCTCGGTTAACCGCCCAGACCTATGACAAGTCATCTCCATAAACCCTTTATCCTTATTCCCTAATGTTTTCCGTATGAAACCGATTAGGGTTCTTAACCAAAGCCTTTGGCTCAAAAGCTGTACCGCAAGCAGCGGTTGGGTGGCAATGTACCAGAACTGGTACTTTTCCGGAAAAAGATGCCAACCTTCTTCCATACCCCAACCTGGGGACCAGGAGACTGATCCGCAGGATGACCTGTGCCTAGTTTCATTTCAAACTTCACTACCACCAACTTACTCGGTCCGTGAGCCCTGGAGATGCAGTGACTCTATCATACGCAACCATCCATGTGCTAGGAATAGGTTGATCACTACCTCGCTCAGTTTATCCTGCCCTAATTAGCGCTACAATCGCACTCAGTGCCAGCAACTACGTCAACCCATCGTCAAAAGCGCTCACGGTCGTATGTTAGAGAACTACAGATAGTTAGCTAACACCTATCCTTCGCTTTTGAGAATGCGCCTTCATACCGATAATTCTCTGCGGGGATTTTCTGATCTGTGTTTGGCATCACTTCAAACGCAGGCTGGTCATAATATATCTATGCATCATATCGACGTATATTGCGCTTATCTGACACTTAAATACTTCTTGTTCAGAATCGCTATTGTCAACCACACTCACAGTTGCAAACAGTAGCTATCTACCAAGATGATATTTCGTTATATATACGGTAGTCATTAATACTCGGCGTGTGTTGGGTACACACACATGGTATATTGTTGTCGTACGCATTTGTAGTTAACCCACTGTGTCTGAATTTCGTTCGTGCGTGTCGGCGATGAAATGGCAGAGATCGACAGTATCTCTAAGGCCTCCTAGTTGAGCCGAGTGCTTCGATCAGTTAGATCACTCCTGATGCCTCCGAGAGGCCGAGCGGCATTGCAACTTATATCAGACGTCACCGAGCGAAACTGATCAACTCAATGTCAATATCAGAGACGTGCAACAACGTCTGTATACAAGTGTACTCATTGAATCGTTCGATTGTTTGGCTTTCGCATCCTCGCGTACGAGTGGCCCCAAAACGTATCGTTAAGCAATGACGCAGAGATGTTCAGGAAGCCTACACCAAATGCTAATGGTTATCCAGGGTAAGTGATTGTCAAACGGGTTCTATTCTTAATGTCCTTTAAGTCTCTTCATTAAACATTTTGTCACCAGAAATGATCCGGTGACAATCCTCTGCTAGAGATGCACAGTTAGTCCCGGTCTGCCATCGACCAGATGCACTCCCATACGACCGACGGCTCGCGGTAAGTCCCGCTAACTGGCAGCAAAAGATGCCGACCGAGGTGTACAAATGATGACCTGGCATCGTAGACAAATGAAATCATTCAAGAAGGGATTGGTCACTGTTATTCAATTTGGGTTGTCTCGAGCTGGGGCCCTCTGGGAATCGGTTAGGCTGCAGATGCTAGGTGAGCTGAGGCTAATTTGAGCTCGTGCGCTGCACACGTTGTTGTGTTATGGCCGACTGGGTCTGTGGAGTGCAGTGACAGATGATGCTTGATGACGCGAGGCAGTGAGAGCCCGTAAGGAAGCTGTCTTGCTGATGACGTCTTACTTTCGCTTACTGCTTGGTTGTTTGTTTGTAAGGTGCAGGCACCTTGATGCTGAATGTTTGAATATAGACGTAGCTGTTTTGAGTAGTCAAGTCCCTGTCTTTTTTTATCCTCCTGTACGGGGTTTGCTTTTCTTCATGATTGTGTGGTAGTTATTCATCAGTGTGAACCACTGATGTGTTGTTGTGTATGGTGATGGTGATGTACGTTACTTGTGGTCGAACGGTCACTTTGTACCAGATTGATGCTCCTCCTGATGCCAACTGGGTTCGGTTGTATCTTCATCTCTCTGGGACCGTCATATAGTTCAGACTTGAGGCATATAGCCAACTCGCCGTATCTCATGCATGCGGCATCGACACGTTTTTTTGCTAATCGTGTTAGACCGGCGAACTGCGGTTTACGATTATGACGGGTTATGGTTGCGGCCTTATCCACCCGTCTAAAATGCAGTTTGGTGGTAGTCTCCGAACGATCGTTTCAATCGTTCTGCTTGAATTAAGGTCGGATTCGTAATTCAGTTGCGGAAGCGTTACTTCACGCACTGTCATCTACTGAACCAATGGGATTGATGCTGCAGAGTCGTTGTCATTTAAACGTCAGCTGTCCGGAAGTTCATCATTATGTGCTTTCGCCACCATGTGGTTTTTCCTGGTCCATCACAATATTGTATTGGGTAATCCAGTCTGGCTTGGTTATCACTCGTGCTGTCCTCGACATCTACTTTCAAGGCTTTAGTAAAGGACCAGTATGATATTGTTGCCAGCAAACTGTTGTATTTCTTGCCTAGGTAGATCTGTCTGAAGTTCAGTCGCACGGCTGAAGACTGGTGTTTCAATGGGTGACTTATTTAAATCGCTCAGAGGTTTACGTTCGTCTTCATCTCTGTTGAGCGTTGTTCGCTGTTGTATCGTTCTTTCAAGTTTATCCGTTTTCCCGCTTGTTGTATGCGAAGTTTCGCCAGCTCTATCTTCAACTCTCTCTCTCTCTCTATGCCGTTGTACGCAGGGGAATTTTCAGATGTAGTACCGGCTGTTGAATACTAAGGCAGTTCCGGTGGGTAGGGGTATTCTGTCTACTGAGACGTAAGTTCGAACAAACCTGTAGAGTCTGCTCTGTGTTCTACTTCAGAGTTCACCTGGATGCCACTAAAAATTGACATCCTCCTCCTCATAAACAGCAATATATCGGTGGTTCACACTGATGCTTAACTGCATCACAACCACAAAGAAGAAGTAAAGAAAACCTAAATAGGAAGAAGAARAAAAAGAGGAGGGGAGGGGAAGGGAACCTAGCCACTAAAAATAGCTACGCCTCTATTCAAACACACAACATTAAAGGCGCCTACACCTTGCAAACAAACAACCGAGCTGTAAGTTAACACCCCGGGGTCAAATCAAACTGATGACGACCGCAAACAGCTCGGTAATGTTTCCGTACTAGAAAGTGCATAGATATCAGCAAATGCATGAGAGTAGGTATATGGTATCAATACGAAATGTCACATGCGTTCGAAGAGGTACGTCCCAAGAGTGTTTTCGGCCGTCGGTGGTCGAACAAAAGCAGAAATTGTCCAAATTGGAGATGGTGGTCAAGGCTACCTTCATATGGGCATAATTATGTTATCAAACATTACTCACAAAAGGGGAGTAGCCGGCGAATAAAGAGGAAGTTCAAACAGTCAGTAGTGCGATAGTGTAACTGTTGTTCCTCTAATTGTTACTGTTTTTCTTGTCTCATATAGTAGTACTCAGTAGGACCAAAGTCCAGATCGGCATAGCCTTCTAGATTGATGCAGTACACGAACCTGACCGAAATGTTTGTAGCGAGATAAGCCATTACCGATTTCTCGTTCTATTTTGATCCCCAATTTTTATGCTTTTTCTGTATCTTTGGATGACTGTTTTTCCTGAAGCCAAGATAATCGGAAAACATTGCCGGGCTGTTTTAACAAGTACTTCCACAAATCTGAAACTTGCCATGTGCTGTGTGTCAATGACGTGATCCCTCGATCCTGGCGTCTTTATTCACCTAATTTCGTCTTGAGATAACTGTCGATCAAAACACTTGCCTATTTAGAATGAGATGACTGAACATAACTAGTACTGCGAGCCAATGGTAACATCTGCGAAAGCTTGTTATGATAAGGTACATTCTGATGGCGTTGTGTAGTTGCGACATAACCGAATTTCTGTCACATCGATGTACCTAGTCCTGACTGATGACCGTCAAAGCTGTCTGGAAACGTGCACAAAAGCCGTAAGCATCATTTGGTTGAACAGCCAAATGAGATGGGGCAAGCATTTTTATCTGAAGATAGCAGAATATTATTTCCATTATTCGTGGTTGTGTCGGCCATCAAGTAGTTGTGGCGATCATATGTGTAGAAGTGGTGAACTGGTCACCAGTCAATCTTGCTGATTTGACAGGCGGGCTGAACGTTTTCAGAAACAGTCCAGCTGGCCTCAGCTGGAGGGAGAGATCTGAATAGTCAATCGTAGCGTTCCAGATGGCCGTCCGTCCGAAACAGTAATGACCCTGGGGCTTAAATCATTGAAGTATAACAAGGCTTTTGGACCAGATATCTTCTCAAGGATGATAGAAGATTGATATCTGAACTGACAAAACTTCTCCAGATAGTTTGAAAAACTGAATAGGTATTCGTAATTGGCGTTTGTCAACAGTTATTTCTGTTTTGAAACAGGGTACCTGAAGTCTGTGACAACCACGGAGACAGCCTGGTATTGATTGTGTTGAAGTTATTCATTTTGCCTCTGTTCACTAAACCCGTGGAAAATCAGATGTGTAAAAATCCGGCGAGATTCCGAGCCGGTCGAAGATGCGTCGACCACTTTTCTATCCTGCGACCGATCTTACGGTCAGCCGACCAGAATGCTGCCTTCGGTTCGGTTGCTCGTAGCCTTCTCTGGAACTGTCTCTACTGCAGACGCACTCCAGGTAATCCGTTAGGACCATTGTATGTGCTTTCCGCAAGCAGAGTGAGAGTTTGTGGAACGCTGCCACTCCTAGTGCTGTTCTCCAACAGGTGTTCGACCTCTCCATTCCTCAATTTTGTCGTCGATGGCATTCTCGAAACTGGGCTTAGGAAATTCAAGGAGGGTGGTTTTCAGTTTCAAATCGTCATTAGGTTGGCTGTCGTGGGACATACAGACAGTATTTTCCTGCTTATTCTCTATATGAAAGACATGTAGACCATGCCAAACAAAGTGAATGTCCAGGCTGGTCTGTGTGTACTGTACCGCGCATCTCCAAAGGCCAGAACGCTAATTAAAAGCCGGGATATTCCCATCCCCGCATTCTTTATTGCGGACTGTTCGCTTGAGACTGAGCTCAAATTATTTGGTATCATTATCCTGTTCGCCCCGAATGTTGCTGATGGCACTTGTCTTTGTCAGCCTGCATCATCTATGGTTTCAAGAAGTCCGGTTTTTGAACGGAAGTGTGTATTATGTTTCTGCGCATTTTGTTTTGTTCTGTGGTTTATAAATGTGTCCTGTCCGGGACGAAGACATCACACATTGAGTTGGACGATTGTATGGACAACGCGACCCCTCACCCCCATCTGTTTCACAGTGCTTGTAATACATAACCAGTTGATCAACTGATCAAGTTGCACAGTCTGCGATAGTTGAGTCATACTTCGCATGTCAACTGAAAGCTTTCCGTACCGGACACTATACCGAGACCGTCAACAGTTGGGTAAAATATCATGTTTGTCAAGCAATGGCGTGATCACGTACCGTGGAGACTCTGGGAGTTCCATTGAGTTAAATGGGTAGATGTCGCTGGCTCCGTTGTGTCCTCGTAATTACTCCACTCGCCGGCTAGTAATGGTATCTCAGACGACGATATGCGACAGACTGTGGCGTGCCTGCACTGGTATTATTATAAGTCATTCCACTTAGCCTTATTTCACCCATTTCTATCCTTTGCAGATTTTTCTCATCTGAGCTACTTCCTGCAGTAAGCGGCGACATGTCACTTTACCTTCTGACTCATGACTATTGCAAATGAATGAATTAGTTGTGATTCCACGCACATCAGTCTTGTGACTTCTACCGACCATCAGCAGCTGCTTTAAACGATGTGCGACCTGGCAGACGTTCCTTTATCATAAGGAGTACATGGACTGCATTTTCTTCTAGGTTACCGGTTTCAGATATGTAGGTCTTCCAAGTGCGTACCGACTGACCGTGACATTTCTCACCACCAATCTATTTGACAAAGACTAACTGGCGGAGTAAATTGTGATCGGAAAGCAAGAACCCAAGTGCATTTTCCTAATGATGGATCGGGCTCCTGACTGTTACAACAAGACCAAGCGCAGCAGATGACAAAAATGCAATGAATACAAATTACGGACCTGTCGTTCTGACTTGGTGGCGTGATGATAATGTTGAGAAATTTCACTAAATGAATTTGTCTGGCTAGTATGGTTCATCTTGTTTCTGACTATCTCACTGCAACCTTCGAGCATAAGCCTCAAGGTCCGTCTCAGGTTGGTAAGCCTGCGTTCATTCACACCGCTGGTTGAGGACGATATCTGACATGACAGCATGATGTAGTAGGCCATGTCTATAAAAATGCTAGTTTTTCCGTACATAATTGTATTTTCCCAAACTGCCACGTGTCCTGCCGGACATCAAATTATAATGCCTATGGGTACGGCTCGAAGCTGAAAATGATGAATTTAATTTGGACTTCATCGAATCATCATCTCTCGGTGTCCCATGTATCGGTTGTGGTGCTGTAAGGTCACAGTTACAATGATACGATTTGGTAGGGCACCCTGGTAATACTCTGAGTATTAACTTGGGTGCTGTATATTTCACAATATATTAACGGCATAATTGGACACTGATTTTCGCTTATCCTTGTCTTGACGGGTATCTTCATTTGTAACATTGCCATCATATTCTTCTCTTAAGAGTAACCACATCTGTTATCGAGTGAGTTTCGTTTACCAGTGTGAAGCTGTTTTAGGCTTATACAATCTTACCACATACGCCGGCTGGTCCGTTTGGCAGCTGACCTTCATACTCGAATTAGTGCAGTAGTAACTTGTCAACCAAGACCTCCGAATATCTCATTCAATCTAACTGGGATTTGGGAAACTTGCTATGACAGATAAGGAGTATTGTGCATACTACGAATTACGCACGACTGTATTTGACATACTTCTGCCAAGTGACCCACTGCCACTTCATTGTCGTTCGGATTGTTCCAGAAACAAGCAAAACGTGGGTTACATTAGTTGAGCAGTAATCAAGCGTTTTGAGTGCTCCCTGGTGTGTATTTTGTGCTGATGAGGTCCGTATTATTCTTTATTTTGGCTTTTCCCACGTAATTGACGTCGAATTTATCCTTGGAATATTTTTTATTCCTGGGATATTTACTGAGATAATCAGCATTCTCCTGCCGAAGGCTGAACATTTTTGTTTGAATGGCTTGCTTCCTTTCTCTGCTGGACACTTTCCAACATCATAAGACTGACCACGTGCTGTAAATTGTGACTATACCTTAAGGAGCATCTGTCAGCTACTTGTGAGTTTAAGTTCATCGTTTTTCCCTTATCGTATTCTGTACTGAAGGCGCTTCTGGTCGGTTGTTATTTCTGAGAGTAGACTGGATTTATTTTGTGTTGTATCTGTTATTCATGGTCGTTTCATGCTGGTTGAATTCACCTCTCGTACTCCGCAACCTTGTACTTTAGCTGTTTTAACCTTTTCTTGGTCTGAGAGTGTCAGTAAAAATGTAAGTTAGTAAAAGCGGGTATTAAGCACTCACTTTTAAACAGTCGTCTGCTTTCCAAGCAGTTATTGTGTCGCTAACAAACTCTGAAGGTATTTATCCCCATAAACTTGTTACCAAATGTTCACCACTTATCGCCTTTTGAATTTTATCCTTATTTTAAAAAATGATTTCGATTGAATTTTCAGGTTCGACGTGTTGATCTTCAAGCAACCGTGGATGTCACAGGTCGAGCGACGCACTGAGTGCGCTGCCGGTATTCATTCCATATACTGTTCCTTACATGATGTATATTATTCATCCACTTATTTTTGTTATTTTCGATCATAAATTAATGTTTCGTCCTAATGCATTTCCGCAACCAGCATCCGGACCCAAAGGAAATACAGATCAACATAACTGGTTTTCTGAATAGTAAGAACGCCCGAATCTTTCTCACGGAGCTGTGGGATCTGCTTTTGTCTGCCATGGAAAACCTGGATGGGGTTCCGAGTGCATTTCTTGAAGCAAAAAAGACGGAAATCCTTCGACGACAGGTGAATAGACAGGAACGCCTCTTTTTCACTCATTGATGTGTTATGATATTCCCGCTTATTTTCTTAATATTGGCAACCATCATTTGTCTGAACTCTGTCTCATACCAGTTCTTGATCTGGTTGCGTGTAGGTCCTTCATTATGGCCTTTTGTTAGAATTTACGCCTATCTTTGGCTATACTCCCTACTTGGAATCCTGTTCACTTTTCACGAACTGATGGGCCCGTGTGTTTCACCACATGTAACACTTCATTTACATTTGAGAAAACTCAAACTGTTGGCTTGCGTATCTCTGTGGGCCCGCTGATTGATTGGGCATCCAACATCTCTCTTTTGCCTAATCTCTTTTTGTGAACATCATTTTTCAGGACGAGGAGCAGCGCATGCAGCTGGAGTTACGTCGCAAGGAAGAAGAATTACGCCTTAAGGGGTCAAATCTTACGGTCACGCGCACATCCATCACTGGGGTCCTGAATCAGGCCTCGGCAGGTCTTCCTGGTACTCAGGTTCAAAAGGCTACATCGTTCATTGAGACGGCGAACCCAACTACCACATCACAGGTCGCTTGTTCTGAAGGCGTAAAAGGTTAGAATGACTACTCTAACGAACTTTATATTATGACCTTGTCGTGGGAGTGAAATCGTAGACGGTTAGAATTATTTTGTCCCCGTTGATCAGAAGAACCGTAATTGGCTTGCAGTCTTGTTTCCGATCGCAAAATACGATCACCCCGTCGCGGCACGTAAATCTGATCGTTTGTCAAGCCTTATTTACATGTGCAGTATACTCAAAAGTTGTTCGTTCTCAGGAATTGGTCGTATTCACTATTGCCATCAACTACAGTCAATACGGTCAAAGCATGCGTGTGTAGCACCATATCGTCTTAAGGGTATATGTAAATCAACCAGTGTGACATCAGAAAAACAAATCCTGTCATGCTTACGAGCAGTCACTTGCCGGTGGGGTTAGAACAGAACTGCGACGACTCTGGTTCAACCAGTTGTTCGTAAGTCATGTGGCTGGTTGGCAGTTTTTATAAACTCACGTTGCTCTGGGTGGTGGAGTAAGTGCGATCATTTTGTTAAATTTTGACGACGGTTTTTATTCCTACTTTGTCACAGTAGGTATCTTCTAACACAGGTCTTACTTTTCACTGTTGATCCTATTCGTATATCATATCAGTTGGAGTGCTGTTCTGCAATTTTCATTAGTGCACTTTCATTCACTGTGGTTAGATTAGTATTTTTCTCTCCATCTTTCAGCGTTTTCGAGACGTCGCTCCCATTCCTCCGCTTCTTCAACCTCTTCGCCTCGTCATCCTCGGCACGATAAACTGAGAAAGGAAAAAGTAATTAGCCTCTGGTAACTGCTGATCAGGTATCAGCTGTTATTTGATTGCCCGGTTAATTTTTACAAGTGTGGCCACTAATTTCGCCGACGGGACCTTTTGGTTAAAGGTCGAGTGTGCACTATGACATTACATTCCGTTTTGCCCTTTTGGAACAAAGATGTAGTCTTGTGACAGATCTAAAAAGACTCCGGTTTCTCTCGTTTTAAAATTTTTTGGTAAGATGGCCAGTGTCAGATAGGTTGTGCAACCAAATTGGTGTTTTTTTTTGGCTTTTTTATATTTTAGCTGTATTGTATCAGTCGCTTTTGTCGTCTTCATTTGTAGATTGATTCACTTAGTCGCAGCCGCCGAAATAATCGACATCATCATCGTCGAAGGTCCAGTAATTCTTCCGCTTCTTCTGGCCTCGAAGATCATGTATACGCAAAGAGTGGCCATCGCGAGACCAGGCGTCGACATCGGTCAAAGTCTGAAGATACTGATGGGCGAAAATTAATTCAGCGGTCAGTATCGTTCTGCTGCACTGTTCGTCGTAATGAAAACGACTACTTCCTATTTCATGTCATTGTTGAAGCTAATCGCGGGTGGTGGGTATCGATTGTTACACTTCAAATCCGCATCCATCGCCATACAGTGTTATATATATATATATATATATATATATATATATATATATATATATATAAGCACAAACTGAATAGTAAACCATATTATTATGACGTTTCATATCCATACTAGGATCCGCTATCAGACAAGTAAATGTGTCGGAATGAGATTGTTCTGCCGCACATCGTATTCGCCTGTCGGTCTATCTTCGCTCGTTATTCCTTTTAGTTTCAACGTTACTAATGTAGTGGCTGTCTATATCTACGTGTCGATTGAACGAACTTCACGAATAGAGAGCACATGCCGTTCCCCTTTCATCTTTGCTCACGCGTCCACTTTCAAATGATCCGCATTAACCTGTGTCTGCGCCGTGGTGCAACGGTTGCGGTCTGGGGTCGACTCATAGCATCTTTATTTTGTGTTGGTGTACGTGTTTGCGCAGCCGGTTAGTTGTCTCTCCCACATATTGTTGGTTACACCCGAGACGGAGTCGCGTAGACCATGCCAAATTGTTCATGTGGTTCTACACGATCCTTAGCGTTCACCAAAGCTAAACGGAGTGTTGAGTTTAACTTGCGTTATATCTGGATGCCCAACGGTTGAAATATCCTTCGTGCTGTTTCAGATGTACCATGAATATATGACACTCATTCGCGTTTTGGGTTCTGTATGTTCAGTTGCTGTGGACCCTCTTATAGATGCCTTTATGAAGCTGATGGATATTCATTGGGAACGAACTGGTGTTCTCGTTCTTGTCTTATGAGTTCGAGTTAACTAGAGTGCGTGTCTACACGTCGAAAGAACGTTCGCATTCAGCTTTTATGTTGACAGGCCGAATGATTGCTGATGAACCTGAGAATGACACCAACTGTTATCGGTTTACGATAGACAGTGGTTTCATGCTTGCCATCAAGCCTTCGTGTAACCGATACTTCGGGGAACGCTAGGTGTGAATTTTCTTCGCGTGTAAAGGTTATTCCATCCCATTATATTCAAGAAACTGCGGAACTGATCAAGCCGGGTCCGTGGTAAGCCAACAAATGTGTCATGCATATATGGAAGCCACACTTTAGGTTTGAATGTCTGAAAGGCTTCAGATTCATAATGCTTCGTTACGGCATCTACAAGCAATTCCGATATGTGTTAGCCAATTGGTCTGCCTGTCTTCTGCGGGTAAACTGGGCCCGCAAGTTGTGGATAAGTCTGCATGCTGAACCCCACTAATTTAATCAATTCTTCTAGAGAAAGACTCGTCCTGTTGCGGAGGCTGCCGTCCTCACTTATCAAGAACTTCAGACTTTCTGTCGCAAGTTTCATCGGTATGTTAGTGAAGAGCGACGTAACATCGAAAGGAACCAATGCAAGGTCCATCTTGTAACTCCAGACATCTGATATGTCTCAGGAAATCTACTGAGCTGTTCGCGTTGTGATTGTCGTGAAATAAACATGGTCAGAGAATATGAACTAGAAACTTCCTCCAGTTGATAGTTCGGGGCCGTCCCGGATGCAACGATTTGTCTCAATAGTACTTTATACTTGTGGACGTTTGATAGTCCCTATAGTCGTGGCACTGGTCTTACGATAGGTCTGAGATACTTAGTTTATTCTGGGAATGATTTCTCTTTATTAAAACCTATCGTATTTTTGCTCATTCGGACCTTCAAACTTCTCTTAGATTCTCTTTCGACGTCTTCATACGTTTCGAAGTCTTTTAGAAGATCATTCACTTTGTCCGTACAATATCGTCTGTTCAATACCGCTATGGCATTGCTTTTATCTATGAGTAGGTTGACGATCTGGTCGTTCTTCTCGAGTGTCCTCAGCGATTTATTTTCACTAACTGTCGATATCTGTTGACTTTCGACTGGTCAGCTGTTGACAAATCTTTGTCTTCACAAACTGGTGTATTTGGTCATTCAGACCGTTGCGTTTCAGTCTTGACTCAAAAGATGCAATAAATTCTGTTGTAGATGCGTCCGCAATTGTTGGCCGGCCGTACTCATGAGGCTGTTCCAGAAGTTGGCGAAGACTAAAAGTTTGATCAATACGTCCTCAGCCGGGGCGAAACCACGCCTGTTCTTCCCTAATGTTTGCCTCTCGAGCTGCAGTGAGTCGACGAGGTATAATGGATGCCAGAACCCTAGAGAAGACTGGGGTCAAGCTCATTTCTGTATGGTTTTCTCAAGAGCCTCGAACCACTTTGTTGAATATGGGAACTATTACCGAGTGATTCTAGCATGAAGGGATGGTCTCCGTTGTCCAGACAAGTTGAAACAACCGTGTCAAAGCCCCTACTAACATCTCTCCACCCTCTTTGATAAGTGCCGGCACGAGTTCATCTGGGCCAGCGACCCTATCACGTTTAAGAACCGAAATACAATTGCGAACCTCAGTCTCAGTGGATGGTGGTACATTACACGTTTATGGTGGCAACACGGTAGAAGCAAGAGGACAGTTAAATTGACTCTCAAAGTGTCCCGCCCACCGCTCTAACTTTCTGGACTTATTATAGACAAGTGTACCAGCTGCATCGCTGATAGTTTCACTGACAGACGGACGCCTGGGACCAGTAGTCCGGATAAGCTTAAAGAGTGTGTCGATGTTCCCCGAAGCAAACGCGGTCTTCATTTCTTTAACTTTTTCCATTAACCAAGCCTCACGATCAGACTTAAGGCTACGTTTCAGTTTCTTACGGATGTCTCTCCTCTTCCTCATAATCAGCATAGACAGCAATATATCAGTGACTCACACTGATGTTTAAATGTCACACAACATGCGAAGCGAAAAGCACAAAGTCTGCTGTCAACATGAACCCAATCTACCAACACGGCTGCGGCCCTCGAGCTGAGGACTATACCTACTCCAGCCTGGCCGGTAGCGGCGGTCGCAGAGTCAGCGGAGTTTGGTGAACTGAATGTTAGCGAACAGTCGCTCGCGTCTTGTCAGATGTAATACACGTGAAACAGAAAAACACCGAGCTCATTATATTGATGCATTATTCAACGGTCAAGTCTTGTCAAGGATGCGTTGCCCAAATCACCCTAACTCCAAACATGACAGCGACTGAAGCATGAATTGACCAAAAACTTGCGTAAGGACCGCAACTACTACTTGGTTGAATGACCGAAAGATACGGAACGAATGTCTGAAAGTAACGTGATGCTATTCTTTCCAACTCACAGCTGGACTTCAACATAGTGATAGTGTGGCCATATTAAAAAAGACGGTTCGCTTAGCACTGATCAGTCGTGTCGAATGAGTTGAACATTCTGAGGAGCAGTTCAGTTGGCTGAGCACGATGACCATGATACACGGCCTGTTTCAGAAGGGGGCACAAACGGTTTTGGAGCTTCAACTGTTCAAACGTAACAAGGCCTCAGAGCTGAATTTTCGTCAGCCTGAGCTTTTGAAAGACGGTGGTGAGGGTAATAGCACCACTAACGACATCTTCGGATGGTCTGGAAAGTTGAAAGTGATTGGCTCTTGCCAACAGTTAATCTCATTTTCAAGACGAAGACTTAGTATCAACCGCAAGGGAATCAGTCCCGACCCACTGCGTTTGAGCCATTCACTGACTTGAAACTGTGTCGGCTCACCAAACCCCGAGAGAAACCGCATTTGCGGAGCAGGCAAGATTACGAACTGGTCCAGGGCACATTGCTTACACGTTCACCTTGCAACGGGTCTTCACACATCATTATTTCCAAGCGGCCAACGGTAGTGCAAAATATATACTTATAGGGTAATTTCACTGCGGTTGGCAGTAATGTGCGCTGGAGCAGTTTTTCCCGTAGATGAACCTGGAAGAATTTTTGATATGCTAAATCCACAAGTTTCCGGTAACAACGGTAAGGATGTTTGAAACCCCTATTCCTGGTCAACTTCGTCACATTCTAGATGCGGGAGTTAGTGATCCCAGTGTGAAGCAGCCTCACATCATTAAGCCGATCGACATGGAATATGCGGGAAAACTGATTCACACAGCCCCTCTACCTAAGGCATATTCGCCACGTTGAATAACTGATTATTTAAATGGAATGCGCTTACTACCCTCAAGGTGCCAAGTTGAGACGAGAGCGTTCTTGCCCCAAACACCTACATCATAGACAGACCGTTTGGGACCGTAAACCGTTTCGTCTGTTTGGTTAGTGCGATCACTATAACTACTGAGGAGATGAAGACGAGAACAGAGAACACGCATTGTTCACATCAATCCTCCTCATATGGGAAGCTGAAACGGTCCTGGACTGTAGTCTCTGGAACACAACAGAGATCGACATTTGACGAGTCTAACGATTTTGCGAGAGCTGCCTGTTGACTTATCTTTTTTAGAGTGCGATCGTCGAAAGCACCAATAATAATTCTTTTTCTTGGTCCAAGCAAGAGACGAGGCATACCTGAGGCTGAGTGGTAAGAGATGAGACCCTGCGGCAGTGTTACTCTGATTAACTACATCTTTTATGAGACTTGCGATGTGTTCATCAAGAATGGTGTTCGGGAGGGACCTGAAAGCTCAATTTGATACGACAGTGCGGTAAGTGTCAGCAGTAGCATGTTATCGCCTTTCCATCCTGCGGTGTGCGGCAGATTGGGCGACCCGGTTTATACTGCATTACGTCTGATGCTGTATGGACTTACTGGTGTTGTCGGTATTAATGGCTGTGTGTGAGCTGAAATACTGCTAGGACGCCCAGACCCAGACAGGAGAACAATTATTGTTCTCAACCAAAGCAGCTGGCTTTAAAGCCTATACGGCAAATCAGTGGGTGGGTGGCAGTTTACTAGAACTGGTTTTCTTCAAAGAAGAAGCTAACTTTCTTCCAACCACCAACCTGCAGGACTAGGAGATTGTATTTTGTCAGACCTCTACCTTTTCGCCAGCCTGGTCTGGTTGGCTGTTGGTTCGGTGTTCATACCGTCCAGTTTAGATCAATTAGTCATCGATATGCCCAAGCCGTGACACCGCGTCAAGGTCCAGTCTCGTCGTGACAATTGCGGACGCATCTACAACAGTTTATTGCATCTTTTGATTCAAGACTGAAACCCAGTGGTCTGGATGGGTAAATACAGCAGTCTGGCTGGACAACGATGTGTCAACATCTGACCAGTCGAAAGTCGCCCAAATGCGGTGTACCTACCAAGTATGTGAACATATTGTCGGCGCTTTATTCCCATACTTTGACTGAGGTTAGACTTTACGGTACGTCAACGCTGTCCCTCTTCACCATTGTTTAATTTCGTGATGGGCGATATAATGAGGCCCTGTCTACGGCGACCACAAGCTGCCGGCGTGGACCTCCTACCTGGTGGACGACTGGCTGGTCTTGATTATGCTGGTGGCAATGTTGCTGTTTGGCAACTTTCAAGCAGCGCAAACAACGCTAATCGCTATTTCGCGTTCTGCTAAATACTTCAGAATGCGCTTTTCAACCTCAAGTTGCAAAGTACTTCTACAAGATTTCTGTAATTACGTAGATTTGGTGTTGGAAACTGAAGTTATGGTTGTTGTTGACCGGTTTGTGTACCTGGGGAGCTGCATTGGCGGTGCGGGGAATGAAATGGAGGCGCATATCTCTAAGGCCAGGGCGGTGTTCGTTCATTTGATACCTCTGATGCCCAGAGGCCGCGTGTATAAGGTGACAGCGAAACTTGATCACTCATGGCAGAAGACGTGAACCGTCTTCAGGTATTTGATCATCGATGTTTGCTTTCGATCGCTCGCGTCGAGTGGCCCCAACGAGTAAGCAATGAGGAGGTTAGGAAGCTAAAATGTGGTAGTGATTGTCAAACGGGTTCTTTTTGTCCAGTCTTTAAATTTGCACAGAATGAGGTGACTAAGCCGTGTGCTAGAGATGCCAGTTAGTCGTCTGCCACACCGAGCACTCTTTGCCGACGCTGCGGCCGACTGGCGCAAAGTGCGAGGTGGACAAATGATGACCTGGCGTAGACAAATGAAATCATTCAAGAAGGGATTGGTCACTGTAGATTGGGTTCGTCTCGAGCTGGGGCCCTCTGGGAATCGGTGGCTGGAGATGTTAGGTGAGCTGATGGCTAATTGAGCTCAGTGGCGTGAATGTTGTTGTTGTTTGGCCGAGCTGTCTGTGGAGTGAGTGCACTTGATGACGCGAGGCAGTGAGAGCCCGTAAGGAAGCTGTCTTGCTGATGACGTCTTACTTTCGCTTACTGCTTGGTTGTTTGTTTGTAAGGTGCAGGCACCTTGATGCTGAATGTTTGAATATAGACGTAGCTGTTTTCACCAGTTAAGCCTTTGTCCAGTTTTTCTTCTCTTGTCCTGCACAAGGTTTGCTTTTTGGGTAGTTATTCATCAGTGTGAATCATTGATGTATTGCTGTATATGGTGATGAAGATGTGCCTGGGAACTCAATTAGGTCTCCCCAGACTCGGCTTCACTATCACAAGTGAATGCGTTTATGTGATCTGTAGGTGAATTCTAATTGATAACGGTGATAGAACTACTGGTTGCCGTCTCAGTATTCATCAGGCTCCAATTACGTTGTGGTACTTATTAAAAAATTCCTGTTGACCTACTTGTCAGAGAGTTTCAACAATAAGAGCGCCGAGGCTCACAGACTGACTCGGCATTAAAAGAAACGGATTTACGAATGCATTCGTGGTGTACGGGTATATCGAGAAGCACACTCGATGGTTAGTAAGTGTTACCACGGTTGAGGGTACGATAACTTTTGATACCTTCAGGTCGTTTACGCTCTAGAGGTGGGTTCACTTAAAGAATTTTGCCCAACCTTTAACGTAAAAGTCCCATCCGCAGGACAAAAAGGAATGGAGGTAACTTGATAATCCCATCGGCGTACGGGCCTGCCCGACCGGACTACGCGGGTGTGATTCTAGTTATTGCTTTACACGGTAAATGTATTCAAAGGTAAACAGGCATCTAAATTATGTAGAAGATTTTTGAACAACCACGGTTGGCCGTTGGGTGATTGGTACGTTCCTTGTTTCTATCCACATAGTACTCACCCTAACTCAAAATTTATCTCTGGGGTTTTGAAGTGTGGATGTGGTGGTTAGTATGCTTCAATAGACATTTTTACTGTTGTACCGTGAAGTAGTACAACCGGGTCGTTAACGTTGGTCTTCGAAATAAAGGATGTCCCTCGATATCCACTGCTCCACTGGAACTTCTTGAGGTGGCAGCTGTAAACTGAGTGGACAAAATCGGTTTACCATTGTTATTTAGTGCCTCCCCAAAGCGACTACCCTTATAGAACAAAAATGAGTCGCTCTGTGTTGGTGGTCGGCTTCGTGAGGGAACCCTTAACTTTTTTCCTACTACATTAAATAGCATGCCATTACTCGTGGTATGGTACTTCATAATGAGAATGGTTGGTGTGCCGCAGAGCATTTTATTCATACCTTCGTTGTCAGGTGGTCAAGCGTTTGTTGCTTTTCTTCCGTCTTCCTTAAGTTTGCGACCAAACCATGTTGAACGTCATTAACCATTTATCTTTGATGTGAATAATCTCAACTTGCTCTCCGACTTAGATGCCTCTCCAGGGAAGCTACCCTTATCTGCTGCCTTCTCCTTTGACTTCATTTTCTGCGTTTGTAGCATCTTTAATGCATGGCATGTGAACATTTAAGTGGTGTAAAACAAACACAGGATCACACACCAGATGTGTATCTGTTAACTTACTACGGACTTGACGGCTGAAGGGAAACTGTATCACTACCGGTTTGATCGAGCGATTTTTTCGTAATGACAATAAAACACCTTTTGAAGCACATTTAAATGGTTGCAGATTCCACAGCAACCGAAGACAGAACCACCCAGCAAACTGCATCCTTTGCAAAAGCCTACACACTGACACCTTATATTCCAACAAAAATTTCACCTCCTTGGAAATCTTGTCCGTCATATTTCATGTATGATTGAATAGTCTGTTTCCGTGCACTGCTAGTTCCAATAATCAGGTTGCTTGAAACTATCTTGCATCTGCACCTTTTCTTGTTCGTGTACTGGTAATGCTACTGGCTAAGGAGCATCTCTGGCGACAACATTGTCAGCATTTCACTGAGTTGTCATAGTATTATGAGGTCTGTGATCGCCGCAACTGGTACTTCACTAGCGTTGTTTGACTTGTTTAGGTTCGTCGCAAAAAATGATGATATTGTCACTAACAGTGGTGACCGTCAGCAGCTGACGGCCAAGAAAAATTGCCAGTACCCAAGAAATACGAGAGTTTAGCGGCTTGAAACTTGACTCGCAACTCCACACTAAGTAGTCAATTTCATTATGAACACCTAGCCAAGGTGCACGTTAGAGCTAAGTAGTATCGAAAGTTTTCGTCGCCTCAGTAATTATTACTTTGTAGGTATCTGCGAGGGTAGCTAAAACACGTGTTGCTTTTGCCAATCTGCGTCAGCTGCAACATCGTAAAAATGTCCGGTTGTCGTTGAGAAGAAGGTTACGTAGTGCTTGTGTACATTCTGTTTTGCTCTGTGGTTCGGAAACGTGGCCTGTTCGCCGTTGTTTTCTTCTTCAGTTGGCCCACATCAAGTGGAATGTGAGCTGTTCGCCCGTGCATATTCCAGAACACTGGGGGTGTATGGTCAGTTACTCAATTGTTTGGGCTGCATAGTCTGTGATAGTTAGGTCACCTACTCAACATGCTAGCTGGAGAGTTCACTACATCAGGCGTTATGTACTGAAGCCACCAACAGGTAAAACCGCGTAATGCGTATACAACAAAAAGTATGAAGATCTTGACTATCTCATTGAGTAAAGCACGTCGGAGTTGCCTGCCTGGTTGATGTCCTTGTGGTTACTGAGATCGCTGGCTAGAAACGCTATCCGAGATGACTGTGTGGCAGTCAGTGGCATACTTGCATTCCCACCGTTTCTAGTTCTTTCATCTAGTTCATTAATTTTTAACTTTTTCAGTAACGTTTCATTCTGGGATCTTCCACGTTACTGTTGCGGTAAGTGGCCACCTGAACCACAGCACTTTCTGGTCAGGCTCGTTCGTTGTGAAATGAATGAATGAATGAATTATCATGTGGACAACTCAGTCAGACAGCGATAACGCTTACGTTACTGCGTCTGACTGACCGCTGTTTTCTAACGTTTCCAGCCAAAGGCTAAGTGTGGGCCACTAAACTCCCAACCTAAGCAGTCACCGTGATAGACGGTTCTTAACCTACTGTTAGTTGCTTCGATTTCTCCCCACCAAATCGACGATCTTGCTTCAGAGATTAGGGCTCGACGAGATCAATGGAGGATAAATGATAAGTGGGTGTTCGATTACGTCGCAAATTATTTTCCACTTGACTGCTTATCAAACCCCCGTGTTTTCTGCTTTTCAGCCAGAATTCCGATCACAATGTTAATACCATTTTTCAAGATGGTTGGTTTGAAACTGCTTTTTTATATTATAAATTAAATCAGACCAGTACCTGATTCTGATTGGCGGAAGGATCTCATGGCTGGCCGTCGTCGCAGTCCCCCTGAAATGCCCGAAAACAGCTACTATGGTTATGAAAAGCGTCGCAAAGAACGTAGGAGTTCCGGCGAAAGATATCGCGAGCATCGTCGCCGTGAGAGTTCAGGTTCGCGTCGTCTTTCGCCCGCAAACGAACCACACAATGAACCTGATCGTCGTGATCATCACGAATCCAGACACAGAACGGATTATAGAGATGTTGAATACATTAGCCGACATCAAGAACACAGGAAAAGGTGCCATGGATCTAAGAGTCCCTGTCACAAGGAGGCTGTTCTTAATCTCTCTGACGATAGAACCGATGGTTTTCTCAGCCGTCCGCAACCAGCGAAGAAGAGTTATGGGTTAATGCCAGCTAGGGACAAAGAACTTAAAACCGAGAAACGCGGTTTACGTTCTTTAGAGCAGCCCCCAAAGTGTTCAAACGTTCGTCGGCGTACGCGTTCGCCCAGTCCAGAAGGTCCCAGTCTGCCTCCAAACGATGCTTCGTCCAACAAAGGTATTTTTGAATGAATTCTATCATGCTCTACTATTTGATTACCATTCTTACTGTGCTACTTATTGACAACGTCACTTTAGGTGTTTGCTCGTCGCATAGCAGATTGTTTACAGTGATAAAATTCGATTTTTTTTCTTCTTTGGTGTAAACCGGACATTTGATTAACATTTCCGGGTTTCCGTTTGTATACTGTGTAGAGTGTTTTGTAAGACTACGTAAGATTCCGTTAGTTCATCATTTGCAGGTACATACCTTTTGGTTCAAACACTATTATGTGAAGACCACCAACTGTAGGCTCACTAGAAGTAACTTTTTGGCTGATGTTTATGGTTCAGTTTCAGCTTCTCAACAATATGTGACCGGAGTGTAACCCACATTCGCTGCAGTAGGCCTTAGTATGACACACTCTGGGACCAACTTGTTCAACTGCGTAGTGTTTGGTAGTGATGGAATATCGCCCCTGTCTCTTCAAGGTTTTCCAGGCTTCTGTTGAATTTTCTCTAATAAATCTTGCAGTTGTTGAGTCTTTGCCAGATTTCTTCTGTTTAAGCTTCCACTTGGAGAGAATTATGTGCTATAACGTTCTGATTTAGAAATCATTTTGACTTTCACTTCACAGTTGTTGAGAGGGATGTCTCATCATCCAGCTCAGATTCTGAGACTGAGGACAGCGACGATAGCTCATCGGACGATGACAGTGGCAGCAGTGCTAGCGGCAGCAGCAGCAGCTCCGGAGAAAGTAGCGATAGTGGTGAAAGTGGACCCAGCGATCAACAACCTCCCTCAAAGGGTGATGAGCGAACTCCTGAGGGCCCCGCGCTCCCTCCAGCTATTGTCACTGGAGAACCTGAAGGACCTGCGCTGCCGGTTTCAGCTGATTTACAGGAATGGACAGATAATTTGCGTTCAGTCAGCAAAAACTCCGTTGTTTCATCCTCAGACACAGAAAGTAGTGGTGATTCCAGTGGAAACAGAAGTAGTGGAAGTGATTCAGGCACCAGCGACAGCAGCGGTGAACAACCTCCAGTTCACAAGACGATAAAATTAACTAACACCAAACAAGTGCGCGTTCCCGGTGGTTCTGGTTGCGCCTTAGTACGCGATGAGCACCAACGATCAACTCATAATATTCTGAGAGAAGGCCATAAAAACGCTATTGATCCGAAGGTAACTTGCTCATTTGGTCTTTCCTTATCTTATTGTATTGATCGTTGCTTTAATCTGTGATCTGCGGTCGCTAGTTGAGAACCTAATTTAGTGCTTATTTGTCACCGTCATGGCGTCGTTTGATTTTGGCCGAGTTTTTTGTACGGTTTCATGGGTGCATGGCTTCGACTTGCTTGTTTCAAGCCAGTTTGTTCGGTTTTTAACGAAGTATATGGTTTACTGTTATCGCAGGGCGTAGTCTGTTAAGATTGCCCGGTTGTTCTGTGCATTTCCACCAAAACGCGAACTTTCGTGGGTTAGAACAAACTCGATTAAAACACCGAAGGTTATTCGTTTATCTGATCCCTACCGTTGTTGTTGGCTGCTTTTTTACATAATGGAACGAATGGTCGTGATCAGTAATTGTCGCTTTGATGACCGTTAATAACAGCGGTTTATCGCGGCGCGTTAGATTATTGAAAAATTCTTGATAACTAGGGTGGCTGATCACTGGCACATGTTTCTTCTAGTCGCGGGTTGACGGACTCCTGCAGACCAGAGGTTGCGTTCCATTCGGCGGAAACAAGGGATTCCGATTTTACACCTGTGAATCGTTTTCTCCGAATTTGGAAGTTCGTTCGAAACATAAACAATTGTATTTCAGTCGTCACCAAGATAGTGGCGATCCATTTTGTGCTCTCCCTTCCGGGTACAAACTTTAAACTCGTCATTGGGCTACTGTTTATCTGGATGGACATGGTTTAGCCATACTCTACGTAATCTTTGTCACTCAGTGTTACTTCATTCTGTTCTCTCTCGCACAACTTTGGTTATGTAACACCTTTTGAATTATCACGTGTGTTTGCGCATCAGTAAGTTAGCTTTTGTAGCACTTAACCGAATAAGGCTTATTCATTTATTGTAGGTGTAAGCATAACGTTTCCGATCGCTTGAGATTGGCTTCAGTAAACTTTGATGACAGAACCTCTTTCGGCCTTTGCAATGAAAGTTGTGGGTATTCCGGTGAACAAACCAGCGCCTTTGAGCCCTGTTTTAAGTAGGACTGCTTCGTTCGAGGCGGTCATATTTAGTCTGAAATTTCAGTAATTTTTATCCCGTCTGTGAAAGTTCACGTCAGTTTAAACGGTTACTCCTGGGGAGAAATAAAATTGCTACATCCGAGCACAGCTACAGAATGTTTTTCAGGTTACTTGGTGTTCACACTGAATTCGTGTTTAACCTTGAAGCTCCATATGTACTGATGTGTGTTCTCTTGTCTCACTACGTACGTTTGTTTTCTGGTTTATGTGGTGCCATAGATTAAGAGAATGTTTGTAACGTCAGTCTGAGTACAGCTTCAAGAACGTGCACATTTTTATCACGGTTTAATTTGTTGTTTAGTTGATGAGCAATCAAGACCCATCTCTTTTTTACCCAGGCTGTATGCAAAAAGGATCAACGAGAAGAAAACGTTGAGGAAGATCTACGCCGAAGAGCTTTGGCCTCGTTAATACGCGCATCAGGCGATGGGCGCGCTGCCGGTTCTTCGTCACCTTGAGCGGGCTTTTACCGATATACTTGTTTTGTCCTTGGATGAAGTCGTTCTCGTTCCCTTTTGCTACAGTCATGTGCAAACTCTTGTATCAATTGACTTCGGTATTTGGTGCTTTTTCGTGGATTTTTCACCTTGCAGCTGTTGCGTTTGTTAACATACACTGAGTCACCTCTGTTATCACGTGCTTTTCTTACTGACGGAAACCACTGAACAAGGATTTACGTGCTCTTAATCTCAGCTGATTTTCATCGTCGAAGGGTTGGTGAATACGTCGCATCTTCATCTCTCTCCACTCATCTGTTGTTGCCTACTGCTCGTTCCTAAGACCCGCTTACTGTTATTGCTTAGATTACTCCGTTCATCGATTACTTTCTTTGCTAACACCACGTTCAGGGAAACCTTATCGTTCCAAGTTTATGTTGCTGATGTTGTGTTGGGAATAACAAACGTCTTACCGGCGTTGTTATGTCGTTCAAACAAGGCGGTGAAATTTTTAATCTAAGTACAGTCGTTTAATGTTTCCGTCCTCGTGTGCCTGGGATGTCATGTTTTCTCAGTGAATCTAAGTAGGTGGGTCCAGATGACAAACGGTGATAGTCGTGTGTAATATCGCCAGTGCGCAACGCATGTCATCAACAAACGCGCTTAGCTAGGCGGATGTTTTGGTCTACGTGGTTGATTGCCATCAGTGCGCGTTCTTCCGACCAATGTTGAGCGACTTACGGTTAACCGAATGAGATTGCTAAAAATAGTGTAAGTTATATGATTACATGGGGAGATCCGAGTTTGTTCGTACCCGTGCAATCGGCCGCAACAGACCAGATATTGTACGACACCTGTAAACAAGTGCAGGCCGAAAAATTAGTACAAAATGTTCTTAAAATATGTGGTATTCGAACAAACCGGTTTGTCGAACATTATCCTGGTGACCAGTAGGAAGGTTGTGCGGCATTTCCGTATATCCCAGATACAAGTGACTGACAGGTGGGACGATGGAAATGTGACAGAGGAGTGAAACTCAACCAAAGGACTGGTCATGGGACTTGTGATTACTGGCTTTATGCGTGTTATGTCAACGGGGGGGTCACGGATGCGAGCCGGGTGAGGAGGATCACGTGGATTTTTGGCGTCACTTAGTGTTTTAAACCGCTTTCAAAAGTTCGACGTAAAGGTCACTTTCTGAAGAATGCTACAATTTACATCTTAGTTCTATCCTGACCCTACCCAAGAAGTCCGTAAAAATATCTCATTAGGAAAAGATGTAGGCCTGAAGCAGGTAAAGTTATCGCCCATTGCCTACATTGAGCACACCTAACAGGTGTCCTTGTGTCACTTGATCGAAAGCCGTCTGCTATGATTACCATCCGACGTCCGCTCGTCTATCCATTCGACACCCCCCAAACGACAAATGGGTCATGTCTTCGCGTTGTTTTTCTTATACCACCATCCTTGGATCACAGTTGGTGACAATGCCGTAGTCGTTGGTCACTACAGGGCGCTTCCCATAGAGGGGCCAAATTTGTTCGAATGTTCTGGCTCGGGTAGCTGGCTGATTCACTGATTTCCAACTTTCTGCAGTCGTCTTGTAACTTCTGCCCTGAATCAGTACTACATAATTGTGAGTCAGTGGGGCTTCTTTCCGACCGAGACGTAGGCGGAAATGGAGGGCCAGCCTCTTAGTTTGCACTCTAACCTCTGCTAAAACCGTGTCCTCTATGAGCTGCTGCTGGTCGCGAACGTGCTGCACCAGTGGTGTGTTTAATATGGTCAAGATTAATCAGAAACGCGAATGGTTTCTTGGTCGTCGCCACTTTGTCAAGTGTTAATGTCATTGAGGATCTGAAGACAGCGTCCACGATGCGTCTAAAGTAAACGATGCAAATAACTTGCGGCGAGTTTATGTTGCTTTATTGGTAGGTTGGTGTATACTTTTTCAAACTTTCCTGGAGCTATTGCATTATATGGTCAATCTTGTACTAATTCGTGCACTTACTTCATTATGTACCAGCCGGATGCCAAAATGGTTGGATGGTGCTTGCCCAGCCCAGTCTGTCGTCACAAAACACAGTCAAGAACGAATCAGCCGATCAACTTATGCATTTGAGTTATGCTTTGGCAACAGTAAATTTAACAGTCGGTGGGTGAAGGTGTGAGCTTCACGTCCCTCAGTTTTCGGAACAGCCTGAGGACTGGCTGACAGCAACGTTCATTTATTCGAATACCGCCGAAGTTGAACAGGCAATCCTCTAGGTGTGGTTAGTGACGTAGTCAACCCTCCAGGACTTATTTCTTTCAGCCCCGCAGTTTTGGTGTTAATTTGTTGCAGACAGCCGATGTACCTTCATTCAATCACTTCTACAATTAGTTCATCCTACTCTCTATTGAGAGTTGGTTTAGGATGGGCCGACAGATTTTGGTGTCTTGTTAGCTTAGTAGTACTTGCGGTTAACATGTCACATTCGTTTTGGTCTCATACTGAGAATTGTAAGCTAACGTATGCCCTTTTGTTTCGTGTTTCAATCTCGAGCGCCTCGTCGGGTATTCGTGTGTATGGTGACCGACTTGCTCTCCCGACGTAATTCGCCATTTTCTCAGTGGCGTGAAAAATGACTTGGCCAGTTGCTGCACAGATTTTTCAGTTCGTCGTTATGCCGATTCTGAGAATCGCCACTTTGAGTATGATTATCCGCTGCATTGCGCAATCAATAGCCGTTACTTCGTCACTTGGCGCAGCCAATGGCGTGTCCGAAGGTGGTTTCGTCCAGTATATAGTGTACGCGAATGTACGTGTCTTGTTTGTATGTTGGCTTGCCTCATCGCTTGCCGTAACCATCCAGGCGTGTGTGTGTGTGTGAATTCGGTTGTTACTCCGGCACCCATACGGTTCAAACAAACGTGCTGTTGTCCCGTGAACCTCCACACACCCTTAAGTGGACAGTCCTTCGCAGGGAAGGGATCGACTGTGATGAACGCTTCAAAAGTAAAGGTACATGTTGACTTGGGCGTTTTACGATTGTCGATACCGGGCTTACCTGCATATGTTTACAGCTGGTCGTACAAACGCCCGCGCATACCACTGCCTGTTTCCATTGTCTGTTCATCGCTTCGTTATTTCTGTGTCGGGGGTAGCTCGCCTTTCTGTTTAGTTGCTTATGCTTCTGCTGGTTCTATTTTGGATCCCCATGGTACTAGTGTATTGAATCAAGCGCACAGTGTGCGCCTCGAAATTAATTGTCAGATTCTCACTTATCCACATCGAAGGATGAAGGACGATTGGTTCAGTGAATCTAGCTCACATCGAGGTAACGGTAAAGTGATTCCTACATACTGTAGGTGACAGTCAAGATTGGTATTGGTTAAACAACAACCACCGAGTAAAAGCCATGGCGGACTCATCTGTTAGCTTTTCTTCAACTTCGTTGTTGCGTCGCGTAAGGAAGGTTTTGATTGGTTTCTCAGTCCGAATGTAAGCAATTGCTTGCCTTCCAATTCTATATGGAATGTAATATGTACTTTTATTCTGAATCCCTTTGTGTCTTACATTTTCAGTGTCTTTCTTGCTAGCTTAGATCTGGACATTGGTCTATCTTGTCTCCGGAAGTTAAGGTTTTTACTGGCTAGCTAGCATTGACCTACCGGACTACACAAGCCCCCACTCATGCCTCTCTGCCTTACTCCTTCCAGTTGACATTAAGTTGAATCTGCAGGTGGCTGGGCGCAAGACACTTGTGCCGCTCATGTGCAGACGTCCCTTAGTTCCGACTGCGAAAACGGATGCTGCCGACCATAGACATTTGTTACTAAGCGAGGTGAGCTTTACTCAAATCCCTTTACTGAGTCAAACCAATACGGGGCTGTTCACTCCATATTAGCCCACTGCCCCACTACTTATCACGATCAACCTTGGATGGCTGGATAAAAATGGCAAGATATAGCTTTAGAAAATATAACGTTCACATCGGGTCGAAAACACGAGCCGTTACGTCAGCCAAGGACTAGGCGGGGAACGCTGCCTCAGAAAATCCCGTCAGCCCGTGCGCTCTAAGAAAGGCCATTGAACTAGCTGCACAGCTTGACATTAACGAATTCCTTTTGGGCTTCGGGTGGCCTGAACGATCGGAGGTGCTTCAGCCCACTAGCTGAAGCTCATCGGCGAAAAGTTTAGCTCTCGTAACCGATTTCTTATGTAAGAGTGAAATCGAACTCATCTTTTCATGATTTCGTATTACTGCTGAGCTGAAGTCCGCAACGCTGGCGAGACACGACTTTACTGGCGGTTATTGTGGTCAGCAGTTCACACCTTCAGAGGTGAAACATACAGGGAAGAAGTTTCAGCAAACGCTGAATTGTGGTCTGTGCAGATGGATGTGACAATTTTTTTTGTAGTGATTGGGACGGCGGCAAAACCCACGTACCTACGGAACGTCCGATGCCTGCCCGTTTGGTAACTAGCAGCTCAAAAGACATTCATTGTGAACGAAATATTGCCGATGGAAACTTATGTGATGTTTGCACGCTTGAAAGATACATCAGAGGGAGGCGATTTAGACGTACCTTAGTCTACCGGAGATGTTAGATGGTTAAGTATATTTCACCGATCATTCGATTGCATACTGCATCCACCGGCAGTGTGTCAGCAGCGTATAAAGCTTAGCTTAGCATGCTTTTCAGCCAACATTTTTAAAAGCTACATCTTCAATACGAAATAGCTCTGTCATCTTATGTTACCGTCCTAGACTGGGAAATAAAGTGATTTCATGAATGTATAATGTACTGTTGGGGACATATATTGCAATGGCTCTCAACAAAGACCGGGTACTACGTTTGGGGCATTGCATCGTGGTTTTGCTAAGTAAAACCAAGGATGACGTTATTAACTGACGGTTCATTTCTTAATGGGATACAGTGGCCATGGTAAAAGCACATTCGTTCCCTGTTTTTTTTGTGTATAATACTATTGACATCAAATCGTCTTCATTATTAAAACTTGAAATTACTTAGGGTCCTGTTACTTCGTTGCATCCTGTAAGGTGTCATTATTTGACCCTTTTGAATAAGTTGACGGTCACTGTAGTTTGCTCAAATCCTTATTTGGCAGTATCCATGGCTGGTTTAACATTGACTCAGAGTCCCTGCAGACATGACAGGTCTGCTATATTTATTTAACAATTATTACATTTTAAAACGTTAAGGCCAGGCGAGGTCAGAGGATTGGCTTTCTTCATTAGCTTCACTCGACATCGCACTTGTATTCAAAGAGTACAAGGTTTACTGATTTGGCCTCTCGTGTCTCATTATCGATTAATTCCATTCTTGCAACGTAGTGTAACGTTTGCTTGCTTCAATAGACCACGATGGTGAAGCTTCATAATGTGGAGCAACCTCACCACTGATTTTGACAAGTATGACAGTGAACGCTGGTCTACTGAGCCGCTGAGTGCAAACAGCTCGGTTGAGCAGCTCTTAAATTGTGACTTGGGCAATTGGATTTTGCGCTATTTTGTAAGCGTTGATCATTGACAAAAGAAAATCCTCGCCAACACATCATTTAACAGGTTGATTTAAAGGATGAATTCCCTTCGTTTTTCCAAACATTGCCTGAACCGCATAACCACCTGTGACCAAAACACGCTGGGACGACGGGGATAGGTGAATAATATATGTCGCCCATGCTCCGCACTGAGATATATACCTTAAAATGCAACTGATCGAGCAAGAATGTATATTTACCTAGTCTACGGCTGCCTTTGTTGGGTCATTTGGCTGTTGTTTCGTTCAGCTACACGGTATATGCCTAATCCTAGTCACATTGCTTCAATTGCACTAATCTGTTTGAATTATTATTTTCGCCCTCTACCTAGTACTTTGGATCGCACTTTTCAGCCTCAAGTTGCAAAGTACTTCTACAAGATTTCTGTAATTACGTAGATTTGGTGTTGGAAACTGAAGTTATGGTTGTTGTTGACCGGTTTGTGTACCTGGGGAGCTGCATTGGCGGTGCGGGGAATGAAATGGAGGCGCATATCTCTAAGGCCAGGGCGGTGTTCGTTCATTTGATACCTCTGATGCCCAGAGGCCGCGTGTATAAGGTGACAGCGAAACTTGATCACTCATGGCAGAAGACGTGAACCGTCTTCAGGTATTTGATCATCGATGTTTGCTTTCGATCGCTCGCGTCGAGTGGCCCCAACGAGTAAGCAATGAGGAGGTTAGGAAGCTAAAATGTGGTAGTGATTGTCAAACGGGTTCTTTTTGTCCAGTCTTTAAATTTGCACAGAATGAGGTGACTAAGCCGTGTGCTAGAGATGCCAGTTAGTCGTCTGCCACACCGAGCACTCTTTGCCGACGCTGCGGCCGACTGGCGCAAAGTGCGAGGTGGACAAATGATGACCTGGCGTAGACAAATGAAATCATTCAAGAAGGGATTGGTCACTGTAGATCGGGTTCGTCTCGAGCTGGTCGCCTCGGGGCCCTCTGGGAATCGGTGGCTGGAGATGTTAGGTGAGCTGATGGCTAATTGAGCTCAGTGGCGTGAATGTTGTTGTTGTTTGGCCGAGCTGTCTGTGGAGTGAGTGCACTTGATGACGCGAGGCAGTGAGAGCCCGTAAGGAAGCTGTCTTGCTGATGACGTCTTACTTTCGCTTACTGCTTGGTTGTTTGTTTGTAAGGTGCAGGCACCTTGATGCTGAATGTTTGAATATAGACGTAGCTGTTTTCACCAGTTAAGCCTTTGTCCAGTTTTTCTTCTCTTGTCCTGCACAAGGTTTGCTTTTTGGGTAGTTATTCATCAGTGTGAACCACTGATGTATTGCCGTTTATGATGATGGTGATTCACCATCTTTCTGAATCTAACGTGCTTCAGTGGCGATGAGAATGTTTTTTGTTTCCAGCGTGTGTCAGTATAGGAAAATGAGACCAAAGCTTGATGGTATACCATCGTTGTGGTGATAAATACTTTTATTTCGTCTTGTTGCTTTGGGAGCAGCCGTGTTATATTACACGCCATCATGATAAGTGACAGAGCTTACATGCTGACTGCATTTCCTTGGGGCTATCGATATAACTTCAGGTTGTCGTGTACTTCGAATGTTTCCAGGAGCATGTTTTGTTTAAGCCGAACGTAATAACGTGACACCGAGGTCAATTTTCGCAGAGAGATTGACAATTTCATATTCTGTCGCGCCATTTTCTGTGCACCGATAGAATTTGCACTCTACCAAATCCACAACTCACTTGCGTAAGATACGATGTTGTCGTCGATGACTGTAATAGTCAATGAAAACCACCACTAGTATGTTATGAGCTGTTGATGGTACTCACTAGTTGAACTGCTCCCCTGGCATCGACCTGGGTATGACACACGCAGTTAGTCAATATGACGGCTTGTCGGTCTCACCTGTTATGAAATTCATCTCGCAGGCATCATCTCGATCTCGTGAAACTCCGTTGTTTGTATGTAAGACGTATGTTCCTTTTTTTTAGAAAAGATTTCAGGAAGTAAAACCCATCCCTTTCCTCTCTCTTTGAACTATGGCTTCTTCCTGTGTTTGCTTGTCAACCAAGCACCGGTGTGAATCAGTGATATAGTGTCTGGGACAAGGAACATGACATCTTACTTCATTTTAACATTCCATACATTGTGATTTTCGTTGTGAAGTGATGTGTTCGAGCATGTTAGGTCAAAGTGATTTTCAGTTCCACATCAGACAAACCAGACTATATCACTCGAAGAACTGAAGTCGCATTCCGCGAGATATTTGTGAAATGAGGCTATTACACACCTTGGTCTGAGTTCTTTTTTCAGATTAATCTTTGTTAGATATTCCTGTCGCCCACTGCGCATTTCTTTTGCATATCTTATGACAATATTGTAGTCCTGTTAATCTGCCTAGTTGTGAGCACCTGTGGCAGTGATGTGGGAAACATCAATAATCACATTAAGCATGACAAGCTAAACGATAGTCAAGTAAACATCCGGTACTTCACGATCGATCAAGTGCAAGCATGGCTACCTTGAGCAATCTATTCAGTGGTTGGTTGTAAGTGAACATCATATCGAGTGAACTGGCAAGTTTTGTTATGTGTCGAGCGGGTTTATGGGATTATCTTATTTTCAGAGCTCGCAAACCCTAATAAGACAATGACTATCACATCATCTTCATACTCAGATTGCTCAAGGCAAAAGGTGTACAATCGAATGGCGTTATCACTGAAAAGAACGACCGGCTGATTGTTAATTGGACCATACAACAATTTTAAATGAGGCATGTTATAAACCTCTGCTTTGGCAACGGCAAATTATGTCTGTAGTCGTCATTCATCTTCAGGCTTTATTGGAACCGAATTTCGATTCTTTCGAAGCAGACTTCAACAAGAAATAATTGACCTTGGATGATATATACAGAAAAGTTATGGTCTTTGCTGATGGTCGAAGAAATAGAGACGCTCCTTCACCTCGCACACCTTTGATATAATAGTGTAGAGAGTAGGAGTAATCATGTTATACTACTCACATCACTGCTATTCAGTAGGGGAACCAGAGCATACATTTTGACATCGAAATAGCCACAGGAAAAATACAAGAAGAAACATTGGAGTGCAGCATCGCATGAAATGGTTCCTGGTACGTAAGGGAACGTAAAGGAACTGAGCGTTGACCTCTGCGGCAGCCGTGACGGTCTGGGCCGAGTGCCGTACACAGGTGAGTGTGTTTGCTTGTTGTCCTGTTGAAACGCATAACCCACGTGTTGCTTTCCTGAATAAACAATCCTTGTGCCATCCGCGTTTTGCATCACAACGATAGTATGGTGCCCAACGGTTCTGTGTATTCTGAAGGCCTACATAATTCGGCTGACTTTTGCTCTAATTTACTCGTCTGAATCACATACATGTTTTACCATCTCCGTTTTCCAGCAAAGTTGACGTGTGACCATAGCGACCATTGAAAAACTAAGCCATGGTTACTGGTTTCCGTGGTCACGTGTTCAGCTCATGGTAGCTACGCGTAACTGACACTGAGATACCAAACGTGTCTCACGGTTAGTTATGTAATTCCGGGCCGAACTGTCTTACTGAGACCTCAGGAAACATGATGAAGGGTGGCGGTCGAACTCAAACTAACGGCGACTAGTGGGTTAGCTCTACCCCAAGACCAGCTTGGGTACACTGGGAGCGGAAGATCGGTTTGTGGACGTTGCCGTTTTATTTTGAACCACAGGCAATTTTACTGGTAACAGTAAACGAGATAATTATCGAGACTATGGAAAACAGTGTTGCAACAACCGCATTGCGTTTCTCGAGTCATTGAGTCGCGGAGGGCTCACCTGGTTGATAGTTGTCAGCTCAATGACTGACTCAGCTCAATGATTGACTGTAGTCGTGCCATTCCAATCGATGGACACATGACTGATATGATGTCATCTGAAAAATATTATTCCGGGACCTGTGATCGTCACTGCTGAGCACCGCAAAAAGTCCACAAGTTCAACATGGTTGCCCGGTAGAAATCGAATCGTGAACCTCTACCAATTGTCAGCGTTGTTCCAGTGAGAAATCACTGTTTTGAGATACGGCGTATAAATGCGTGATACAAAGCTGGATAATATCAAACAGCCGCACACTTAGGAGTGCCACAATTACTTTTTCAGGCCGATTAAGCCATTTGGAAGGCTTAATTTATTTCAACACAATGAAAAAATTACTGGTTTGATAATCGTCATAATGTATTCGGGCATGTCCATAGCCAGCGCATCCGAGAGTATTTCTGGTAGTGGGGTTATCGATTAGTGCCAACAGTTACTTTATCTTCTGTGGCGATCGGGCAATCTGTGGTTGGGCGTTAGCATATGACAATTCGGTCGTGCCTAAAGCGGGGTTGATGGCGCAGCAATCAACACGATTGTCAAATAAGGGAGCTGAAATCTCGCTCATGGCAAGGATATGCACCACTGAGGGGCTCTAACACTACGGAGGATCGTGCACGAGGGTTCGTTCCCAAACCGGCCAATTGAAAATCAATGGGAATACGATAGTTTTTATCACGTATAAGTGGTTTTCAGTCCGTCTATATACGGGCCCCTTATACGCCATTAGTAAGACTGACAATCTAGTGTGTGCCACGAAATATCTAGAAGAACGAGTTAAAAGCTCTGGCGCCCGTTTGTGGGCAACGTGGGTTAAACGTTTGTTACCCTACTCCGTTCTGGTTTAACCAGTGTTTAATTGCAGGCTGGTTGAGCTCGCTGAGAATCGACCTGCTCACTTCGGACACTGGACAGTCAGTGACATTTGTGGTACTGCTGCTTTGTTATCTCAGCTGGACTGGTATTCGGTTGAGATGTTGCCCTAACTATATAGGAAGTCTGAACGATACTTGCTACTGCGAATTTATTCTCCATGATGCCTCTCTCAGGACATAAGGTTGATAATCACGTTTATTATGTGCAACTCCCAGGGCAGGCGGTAGGCTGTACGTTCAAATTAGTGTATTCTGGCCGCAAATGAGTCTGTCTCAAGGTGATGGTCTATATCGATTCCAGTAAGTTTGAAATACCTGATAGTGTTTGTAAATAACAAGTCCAGCAGTCCTACGTCTATATTTGTGGTTAAACCCTTTGTCTCTGCTCAGGTTTATGATCTGACAGCTATTTACGTCATGAAACGTCTATTGCCAATGGTGTTTTTCAAACCAGAAAGCAACATTCATTTCTGGCTTAACTTGTTGACCATGTAAAGTCCACTTCCAATATTCCCTGCCTGTTTCTTAATCATTGCTGTCATGACGGCGATATCTCACACGCCTCCTTTTGCATTTCTCACGAGATAATACAAGTGCAGTTTAAGCACTTCATCCCATGCGTCGATGGGCGCATGTTCCATTAGGAGGCACTTGTATTGATGCAGTTTCATTCAACGATATGACCTGATTAATTCCAGGTGCCTTGGCTCGAATGAAGCACTGCTCATCAAGGTAGTCAGACCAACCTTTAAGCTTCGTTTAATACTCCACAGCTAAATACTCTTAGGTGGACATGTGACACTGCGGTGTCTTCTTGAAAGTTTCCGCCGTTGGAATTGCCAACCATGCAAAATATGATGTGACATATCTTCATGGACCGCACCATCTTATGTTGCCGAGAAGTGCCAGTTCTTATCTTCAGTTATTTTAGATGTCTGTCGACCTATGTATAGAACCATCGCTGTTTCGGATAACAAGTTCAACCGAGGGTGATCTACTTTGATCAACAGTTCTTCGATTACATCGTATGTAAAATCCAAACCTGGACCCATTGATCCAAACCATTCCGGCTGACCGCCGCAGACGTTATTCTCGGTTTCGCACGGCCAACGGAAGTAAATGTTTCCCGTGCTTTTGATTGACAGTGGAACACAAAATGGGTCGCTGACACTCACTTTTATCTCGCGAACTTTTAAAGTACGTTTCGGATCAATTCTGAAATAACGCTGAGGCGGGCTGTTATAAATGATATCGGTCTAGCGAGTAGCAGTAAGAATTGATCATCGCCTTCCTACTTATCTTGGATTGTTTCCTACTTTACGTTTCGTTTCTCCGACAGCATGTTAACGCGATATCCACCTTCCCCGTTTAATTAACTAGTGGTCCACTGTCTTCAATCTTCCACGAGGACCGTACTAATGGCACGCCAGTTTGAATTACCATTCAGCATACGCTGCTCCTGTAATCTCCCAGGCAAACAGTGATATCCAACTGGGCTCGCCCGTGGAGCTTTATCAGGTGCATTGCCAGGTAATTGAAATTACACAGTACACAACATAATCCACGGGAGTGGGAATATTTGTCAGGTGATGTACAAAAATCAGAGGGAAAGCACAAGAGCCAACAGATAAATGTATTGTCGTGATCTGCTGAGCGTAATTATTGTCCAGACCACAGCATATGAAGATTGTCTCGTGTTCAATAACTGATACATCGAACCAGTCAAAATGTGCGTTGGGCCGGCGTTGTGCAACGTTACTTTGCTATATTTCAATCACATAATAATTTTATTCACATCCAGTAACATTACTATAAGGTCCATTATGGTTTATATATATCGCTTTTGTCCGTTTTATGCTCCGTACGTTCAGCCAGGCTTCTGCCCTGTAGCGGTCACTTCTAGTTTGTTCAATTCCGCCCTGTTACAATTGAGCAGTCCGAGGGTAATTTCAATGTACGGTATTGCAGTTGTGTTCATAAGCGATGGAACTATCCGTGGTTGACTAGCTAAACCTATAGAGTGGCGGTGCCTGAAATGAGGCGTAGGTTGATGGTTTTCAGCGACTCTATAGCATCTTCGTGAGCATCATAGATCATGTATTCTAAGTATTTTCAAATATGCCCAGGTGAACGACCGCGTTGTTTACGCCGTCATCTCATGTGGTGCCACCAGTCGACCTATAAACCAGTATTACTAGTTTACTGAGAATAAAGGCGTAGACGAACATATGTTATCGATAGTTCGGCTCCCGGCTGGTACAGTTATATAAGGAGTTTATACAGTTAGATCGAGATATCGATCAGACTTATTACAGAGAAACTAGGTCACTGATCAGTCAATAGGTGGCGGCTTGCTTGGTCGGTTACGTCACTCTTGTCCATTGGTTTGATCGCGCAAGTTGGCTATCGATCCGATGGATTTGTGGCCACGGTAGGTGCAGTGCCTGGACAAACCGTTCTTGATGACATAATACCGGGTCATGATAACAGTTATCGGGAACGATTTATCGCGAGAAGTATGATCAGAATATCACCTAAACCTAAAGTACATGACGTAAGAAAGAAACCTGTGTTTATTTGAGTACCGTCCAAAGGTGACAATGCTGCAGAATGACTGACAAATGTGCTCAATCAGACAATCAGCAGGACCTATGCTACAGCTGAACTCCGTATTCAGTTCTCCACATCCACAATTCTCAGTTTGTATAACATATATAGACTGACAGTTCAGACCTCATCTAATGTGTATCTACTCATTCACTTGTTCCTGTGGCGCAGGTCATCTTGGTCGAACGTTAAGACAGCTTTCGAAACGAATCCGAGAACACCATCCGCGGTGGCTGGGGCACGGGGAATCACGATCGGTCAACAGTGCTATCCTCGCTCATCTGGTCGAAAGCGGGCACCAGGTGAAAACTGATCAAGCCTTCAAGGTAGTATATAGCGTACCAGGCAACTCATCAAAAGCGGTCCGAATTAGAACACTTTGTACTGCCGAGGCTATTGGAATCAGGTTGCTTGACCCGCTAATATGTCAACAACAACGGTTTGTGCAGGCTCTGCACCTACCGTGGCCACAAATCCATCGGATCGATTGCCAACATGCGCGATCAAACCAATGGACAAGAGTGACGTAACCGACCAACCAAGCCGCCACCTATTGACTGATCAGTGACCTAGTTTCTCTGTAATAAGTCTGATCGATATCTCGATCTAACTGTATAAACTCCTTATATAACTGTACCAGCCGGGAGCCGAACTATCGATAACATATGTTCGCCTACATATCTCTACTAATTTGCTGTTTAAGAGGGCAGCAATTCCACGTACGGAGGAGTACAAGCAATACCAAATAAAAATAGATCAAAAACAGTCGCTAGAATCTTCTGTTTGTGAGTTTCTTTAATAAAACGCAATATAAAACCAGTGGTACCGAAATTTCAAGTATGTAGATCGGGGAAGACGCCAATCTGCCAGTAGAATGAAAGATGAAAGAGAAATGGTGAAGGTTGGGACAAATTCAACACTGGAACAGTATGTCATACAAGCCTTGTCGCTGTCGTTTTCGTTGCATCTCCACTGAGGCTAATTGGAACTGAGAATCGTCAATGAACGTTTGAGTCACCGACAATATCATGTGTAAAGTGGAAAACTTTAACAGCCAACGCATATCGGAGTACGTTAAACATGAAAACCAGTAAAATTACTGGATTCCCCTCGAAGATTTGGACGTCGTTGGACACGCTTTAGGTATTGGCATCACGAACGAGCAGTATGTAGGAGTCAATTGAGCACGATGTCCGTTCGGTAAACCAACGTCGAGATCGCGACACTAAAATCTGCAGACCACAATTACGCTCAACCGACCCGCACTGGTACATTGTGTAACCGGGATATTATAAAATGGATTATGATACCGGTTTTTCATCCTCAGCAGGCACCAGGATCTTCTGTCCTCATCGGCTTATTCTCGAATGTTCAAGTATATGTTGAACTCACACAGACTGAATGCTTGCTCAACATTTATCTACGCAACATTAATCTCCCAACAAAGGATGATAAGAAATAAATTCGTTTCTCGAGTGGTTCACTTGAAAGGACAAAGTATTTGGGTTAGATATGAAACAAGTCCACAAGATTGCTATTGTGGATTATTCCGCGCCCTCAAATAGAAGGTTTACTTTTACAATATCGATGATTAGAACTGTCACCACCTTTGCTACTCATGCAATAAAAAACCAGATGCCAATCTTGAATCTTAAGGAATACTACTGTATTGGAAAGAGTAGAGTCTGGTTATGACACTGTTTATCTCCTACACAAAATCCCTGGCACCAGGCTAGTAGAAACGAATGGGAAAATATATGGGACATAAAGGAGACAAGACTTCCAACCACTGAAACTTTACCAGCACCGCACTTCAGAAATTGAATGATAAAGCAAGCAAAATCTATATGCGGGTAAAAATTAGCGAGTTCTTTGCACTTATACTATTCCGGTTAATGGTTTCACAGCATTCTCGGTTAGGTGTATACTTGAAACAAGTTGTTTTGAAGGTACTGTTCGTAGACAGGATTACTGTGAAATTTATGCCATTTGTAAAAGATTTATCTTCTACCTTTAGAGTGACTATTCGGTTGGTTTACTACACAGGAACTAAATAGGCTCGATGCAACTAACCGGAATATTTTCTAAATGCTAAGAAGGCGCCTCATCATGCAATGATCGGATGATAATGTAAAATCCCGACTACTCACCGTTAGTCAATAGTCAGTAATGTTTTTGTTTCAACTAGGCCAGCGATGAGAACCGATATTTTGCATTTGAATTCAAAACGATTACATACGATTCAAGTGAAGTCACAACTTCAGATTCATTAGTAAGCAACTGTTAGTCTGTTAAGGTTTCGCATCTAGCACTGGAGGTTCTCCAGAGAACATTATGCTGCTGAAAATTCTGTGGTGCGTAAAATATGCTAAACCTCAATGACTAAATTAACCTGGGGGTAACAGGTCACAGAACGAGTCGAAAAGGACAGGGATCACAGCCGTGTTCATTTAATTGATTGTGGTAGGTAGGGAGTATGTGTAAAACACTGCATGAATGAAATTGATGCAACCAATCAGGTAAATTCTTCAAAGTGGGTTGTTTCCTTGAGAAGCGTCAGATTCTGTAGACTAAATGGACCATAACATCGCCAGTGCAAATTAGTTTGGTTGATTCAAGAATGGTTGCTATGTATCAAGGAGCACATTTGACCTAAATAAATTTGATCGGCCCCGCAAGTAAACCCTCCTAATCGATCCGAAACCTTCTAATTACGTGAACATTTTGCAGATCGTTCTCTTAACATGTATTGGACGAGCGGTCTGTGATTGCAGGATCCCTGATAGTCACTTGATGGTCAAGCTGATTAGCTCAAATGTTTGATTATCCTAATCTGGTATTTTCTTGCGACCTATTCAATACAAGCCTCTAAACAACCCCCGTGTTTTGTTCTATGTATGCAATTCTTAGTTATCTGAACACCACAGGGCCTTTAGATGCAATAAGAGTCTGTGCAGTGTCGTCTTTTTCGAAGGAAGCAATGATCACTTCTTACTTCTTTCAGAATCCAGCAACTAGTGTCCGACGTCTTCTTCTCGAATGAACCAACAATGATGATTTTCCATTCCAGTGGTACCCTTGGTTCTGGACTGAGTTTGTCTCCTCATCATCTTTCAGTAAACAATTTTAAGTAACCACTGTCATAAGTGCAATAACCACTCATCCCTGTGCTATCCTCTGCTCGCTAGCGTTTATCCGTGGAGTTCTGAACTTGTGAACAATTGAAGCTACAATACTTGTGTAGTTCTGCTGATGGTGAGTAGATTTGTTTTTTTTGGATTGTTTAATTCTTTCGAAAGTACCTATTGAATTTGTGAGAGCGACAAAGTACCAGACAAGACTTGTTTCCTCTGTTCGGTCACCAGGCTAATAACAATAAAATACATATGGAAACACTAACTAGAGTCAGTCGCAGAAACGGTCACTAGGGGTTATAGACGGTGTTTTCTTTATCATTTGCGCAGTCACTGTTGGTGTGACTAAAACGGTTTCAAGCACGACAGTTACTCATTTGACCGACTCCAATAATTTTGTCATTAAAGAAGATATCTTTCAGATAATTTATCGAGTGCAAGAGGTTGATCAGGAATGGTGAGATTCTGAATGTTGACCGTTGCTGAGGCCAATAGTATCCGACTGTGCAACCCTGACCTCTGCGTTCAGAAGTTTTTTTGCAGACAATCTAATTTGGCCCACAATCCACCAAACCCACAATTTAGAACAGTGATTGCGCAAGTGATAACAAACAAACAGTCAGTAACCTCTGTTGATCATTTTTCTGACTCACCCTAATTAGTGTTTTCATGTGTTGTGCTGTAAATAACCAGATGATCAAACACAGAAGACAAGTCTTCTTTCCTATTTTGTCGTTCACATAATTTGTTTCTAACAATGGTTCGCTGTCTGTGTTTCGTGATAGTTGGGGATCCTGAACACCGTTCTACCCTAAGAACCAAACAGCCTAGTATTGGTAGATGACCATTGTTATATACTTGCTCTGTTGTTCTCCACTTCAAATCAGATATTGCAAACGCGTGTTAGATCGATCTCGTTTCATAGTAGTATAAGTGTCATCTATAAAGTGCCGTTAAATGTTCAGTAGTTTTCCAATCTGGTTGAAGGCTTTCGTTTCGATGTTTCGTAATGATAATCGGTGAATCTGGGGACCACCAAAGCTTAATCGTGATCTTGACAACCTAATTTAGAATTGCAGACAAACTGGCTTAAACTAAAACACACAGGCATCTTGTCCATTGTCTGATCGTTATCCAATTTTGATCTCTCATCTAGGAGAGCATAGACTGAAAACTGTTACCCTTTCGTCCCTAATACAGCAGCTAATTTTGCAAATAGCGTTGTGATGTAAAAACTAACCACAACCTCAGCATACTCGATAGCAGTTGATTTAATCGTTGCGCAGTCATAAATGTTATTAGTAGTAAAACCTGCTTTCTGGTTACTGGTTGTAAGCTACCCGCTAAATGCCTAGCAAGCTAGCGTGACGGAAAACATTTTGATACGAACCACAAAATGCTACTCCGAACACATCCTTCACTGTGCGTAAGTACTTATACACTTCATCCTATTGCAATCCACGACTAAGTTAGTAGTTTATCCACTTCCGTACATAATGTATCTTGTAAACCTTGCTCAGCTTCATCTCCATAACCAGTTCAGTTCCATGTGGTCGCCACGTTATATTTACCAACCTTGGTCATGACGATGTTTTTGAATGAGATAAAGATGTTCGACCACGCGTTTTCATCTGATTCAAGATGACGGTTACCTTCTTGTTGAAAGTAAAAGGATGCTGGCCAGTTGTACATGATCATCTCCCAAATTCTCTGTCTTCAAATTACCAATATATTTTTGGCTCATCTGCTTGAAGGTACGTTTTGTCATAAGTTAGCGCTGCTGATGAACGGATTGTAGCGCCTACTTACACCTTGCCATGTATTTAATGCGCCTTCCGTTCTGATATTCTCTCCCTTTAGATATCTGTTTATAGTCAAATATTCAGCGTGTGAACTTTAATTTGTCTGAATTAACGTTGTACAATTAAGGCATGTGTTCAACCCCATTTATACGTCTCACATCCCGAAAGTTTTCATATTTCGCTCGCATATATCCCATCCTATGCATTTATCTACATCCTGTGGGTGCAACAAATTGCATTTTGAAAAGTGACACACTGACCTACTTCCACTTTACTTTTTGTTGCTTACCGCAAGCGTTGCGATAAGTGGTACCTGGTTTATGGCTGTCGAACGTGCATCAACTAATATAGTCCAGCCAAATGGTTTTATGCAATGCATCACTGCACAGTGTACGGCCGTTGGTTACTTCCCTGATAAACTACGAAGTGGCGCACCTCGTTCAGGTCACTTCTCAGAAAGGGATAGAAAATAGAGTCATGACAGCACTCACACCATGTGCACTGGTACACTCGAGAACCACGGTTGGTGGCATCTGTATCGGATTGACTTGTCATGAAGACCAAAGCCTAAGGACGCCTGCGCATGACATTCACCACAAGTGGCTTGCGCTGGATCACATGCGGTTCCACTTACTCATCACGTATCCACTATAAAACCAAAGAAAGGCAAACGAATTGAGGTCTTTGTAGTCCATCCGGCCGAGGCTGGTTAACCAGCTGGTAGACTGGCATGAACCAGAAACCCTTACCTCACCGGAAAAAATGAAGGGAGTAGAATGGTAAGACCTAAGCTGGAAAGAGAGATATTGAAACTACGAGGCAAAAATAACTCAGTGTAGGAATTTATATTATTGCAATCTAGAAAGAACGAAGAAGTAAAACAAAATTTATAGTTACACTGGAAAACAACTGAGATATCCATCACACCACGCGCCAAAACGTTGAGGAAAGAAAAAGTAGATGATTATTGTGACAGGTTTCTTTAAAGTAAAACGGGAATCAAAAAAGCGGCGGCGATCGTTGACTGATACGGACGAAAAAGTTCTATAACTGATTCAACTTACTTACAAATAACGTACGCATCTCCTCGTTGGAGGTGTACTGTGTGTACGTTGATGACCTGAAAATCAGAGACGGCCGGCCAATTCGTCGCCTCATTCGTCGTAACGCCATACAGTAACGTCAAAACGATCCATGGCACTTACATTTCCCATGCTAACCACACTCCTAAATTCACTGCTGCACAACTGTCGATCAATGAACCTCTGGAAGCCCGACGGGACCGTGTTCCTCCAGATAGTCTGATTCAGCGCCACGTCTTCGAGTGAGCTTTGATTGATAGTATGGAAGGCTTACCTGGATAACATCTTGATATTCAAGCTTCCGGGAACCGGTAGTTTGCCCACTGTTTTAGGCCGTTCGTACAGCCCCGTCTTAGTATTGCGTTCGCCAGCTCTCCTACGAACGTGACGTAGACGTGGGAGTCGACTGAGTAACACAGTATAGCTTTGATCCCGTCCGCGTCTGCTCGCTAACTTACCTAAGCGTTCGGCAACATGTCCGACCACCGAATACCCAAGAAGCGTCTCACGAACTGTGGCGGGGAATGGTTCAGATGCTCCATATTTCACAGCTACGATGTCCAGGTTTTGCTGCCTTATATTAATGGGGAATAGGCCATTGAGCAGTAGACAAACCACTTCTTTTCCACATTTAAACTGTGATTTCTCCTGGCACGTCTTTGGAAACTTCCAAAAGCTGCGCTAATCCTTAAAACACGAGCTGGCAACTCGCAGTTCAAGGACAGATCTGTTGACAGATTGCTACCCAAATAGTCGAAATATGTGCATCTATCCCTAATGTCTCTGTTGATTAATATTCCGGCCATGGTCACAATATCGCTGTCCGGAGAGGGTTGAAAGAAAAAATCTCTTACTTCTCACGATATGCAAACCAAATCTTCATGCCGCGGTAGTGAAAGCCATGACCAGTGGTAGAATTTCACCTTTGTTGAGTGCAAGTGGCACAGTGTCATAGTTAGGCCTACATGCAGAATGTACTGTTTACTCTGGTGTCCACGAAATCTGACCTGCCTTCACTTAGTCGAAAATAAACCATCATGGAAAACATCGAGGCTGTCTGTCTGTGCATTCCTGGCAAAGTCAGTTAGTGCATCAACACAATTTTCACAGGAAACTAACTTTGCTCAGTACACAAACGTACCGACATGTTTTCTCACGCTGATTATATAGTTGATGGTCATAACAACTTCATTACCATGAATGATTAAATAAGACAGGTTGAGAAATGACTGTTTCAGTTACCGAACAGAAGATTGCAGGATATGAATAAGACTGAATTAATTTGCCAAAATTCGCGAGGTCTTGGCCGTTTAAACTGCGGCCTGCAGAGAAAATACAACCTAGTATGTCAATGATTTAAGGGGTGAAGCATAAGCTCTTCAGGACAGATTTCGTAAAGAAAAGCTATAGATGAGCTAGTCACTGACATATCATCACAGAAAATCTAGAGGGGAATGTTGTTTACATTGTCAGCGGTAAGCTCCAAGTTTTCGTACTCAAGTTATCCGAGCAGCTCGCTATCAGTCGATGTTCGGTCCATCGGGCTCTACCCAAACATGTTTTAGCATGGTGATCGTCTTCGAGAAACTGACCTATAGAAATGTTCAGTTTACTTCGTTAGGACGATGGACGATCACGTCATACCACTCGTTAGTAATGTTCATATATGTTGAGATTGGTGAGCGCCACTTTGAGCGCCTTTTGTAACCGTGGACTGGATGACTGCATAAGGATATGTAACAACCCTATTTGGTTCTACGTTAGCTGAACATTAAGGCTATCAGCCATACTGTCCAAATTCATCACCTTTTTTGATAGTGGGTTATCGGTCGGAGTTGATGAGCAGTAGCTGCGTTTCCTAACGAGACGACCGTGCAAACTGATACTCACTCGCAGACAAAAGTGGTTGAGCATGGAGTTTTGATTAACGTGAGGCCATTGGTGCGGTTGTCAACATAGTTGCCTCACGAAAGCGTGATGGCAATATAAATCTTGGCCACGGTATGTGTAAACACTATTGATGAGCTCTAACAAGAGCAGAACTATAGCCTGGTGCTTCTTTTCGAAAGAGGCCAGCTGAAAAGTCACTCTAAATGAGAAAGCTGCAATCATGTGTGAGTGAGTTTAAAGGTATATTGCTCAACCAATTGCATTTCAATCTTGCAGACCATGAATGCTGTAGTAGGTGAGAGAGGGAAAACACTGTTCAGTTCGTTGGCTGGATTGACTGAAGTAGGACGTTCTACAGTGTTCAGCCATTTCAACTTATCCAAGTTTCTACCTGTTCTACAACAGCGAACGTGGTTGAGGTATGTACAAAATACCTTTATGTTTGCTACAGTTTGTCCCGGCTGGTTTTCATGGGGCTGAAACAGACAGTGGTTGCTGGAGTATACAATGTTCACCAAAACGGTAGGTGACCAAAAGCTGCTTGTTTATTTCACCGTCTTTCTTCAAACATTTTTAAGGGTTTGCTGCTCACTTCCCAACCAGGTACATTTTATATTGCTCTTCGTCGGACTTACTAGGTTTGCTAGTATTTGAAACAGTTAAACTTCTTTCGATATGCTAAAGTGTTTGTCAAGCCGCTCCGTTTTTGATGGTCGGTGTTCGCTGAATTCTCGGTGCGGATGTTCTACGATGCTTGGTCAGACAACGGTTGTTGACACATGCACATCTGACCCAAACGCTACTAGTGTAATTGACCGCTGGTTGCATTGTCTTGATGCTTGTTTGGCCGTTCCGGTTACAAGAGCGTGCCTACGTCAGCATTTGATGTTCACAGCCTGGCTCGGCCCTGCCGACTGATTTACTGCCTTCTCCATACCCTGAGTCGTTTGAGTGACTTAACTGTACCGAACTCAGGCAGGCCCGATTTTGTTCTTGGATATGCGTGTGAATGGCAGTGGATCACGGCTCTGCCACCGGATTATACCTGTCCCATTGTGTGTAGAATGTTAGCGGCTGTGTAAACTTTACAATGAGACAGGCATAAGCCAGTGGCAGCACATCTCATCAGATTAGCTACTGGAGCTGACACCAGTTGGACGTGGCAATTCAGTGTATACGCCCAGTGTTGAGAGGATTAATGACAAACTTTAGTCTGGATTCTGTGGTCCCTCAAAGTAGCAGGCGAATGTTTTTTCAAAAATGACCTAAACCCAAAGTCACGTCACAAGCGGTTTTACCTGAAATAGAAGGACACGGCCGGGTACCAAGGTCATTGCACAGTGAAAAACCTTAAGTGAGTTAGAATTTCTGGACATATTTGTATCGTCACGTCAAAGTTCATAAACACGGTGACAAAATTGGCTGTGTTGACGTCGTACCCCAACCCGGATCGATTAGACAAGCCCTCTCACACAAAGGCCGATCAAGTGTTTTTGCCTCTACCCCTTACTTTCAGATGCTCATTTGCCGGTCTTCCATGTAGTCGCGTTGAAACCAGGCGATTGGTCCATACGTGATGCTTTGGTGATCGAACCCTGGAAAATACGATAATGTCCTTGTATAGTAGTTACAGGGTTTTTCGAAGCTGCTCACAGATAATTTAGTCACCGCCAACGTTATTTGCTGATATCCGTAATCACCATTAATCATACTTACCACGCAGGAACTTGTGCGTCACCTAATGCTTTCGGTAGTATTTTGTCATCTGTGCCCTAGGTGACATACGTTGAATGCGGATGGTTCTTCGTCCCTATATATTTTATGGTTTGTGCTTCCTTCAAGAAGTCTCTGACTGCTAACAACACGTAGAACAATACACGTAACCAAAACGAAGTAATAGACCCGAGGTTGTGCTTCACTAGGGTGGTGAACGGACATGGTTTAATCTCCAATATTTTATTGTCCAGTTTGTTGACTACCTGTATGTAGGAACCTTGACGTTTGTTAAACCAATTTTTTAAGTGCCAAGGTGCAACTGAATGCGCAACAAAAATTTATCAGTTATAGCTTTCATAACCGGGTTAGTATCATCTGTCACAGATATAAAAACAACCTACTTTTGTCCAATGTTATCATGTTTTTCTACAGATGTACACATTTCTGTATTCCAAGAATGTCATCTTGCTTAGGCAACAAATGAGCTTACCTATGGTTTTATTCGCACTTCTTCACCGGAAGTCTTTTGTTTAGATCTTTAATTTATATATCTTTGTCTAACACTATTCCGACAACTTACGACTGCATGGCTTGTAGACAATGGCTAATTACAACCTGAACTGATAGCGTTTGTCAATGCTAGATGCCTGATGGCTGTTTATTTAAAAAAAAAAACACAACCGAAACAATCAGAGTAAAATGTAGAGACGAAATTCTTGGTTGTTCTAGGGATATACATTTCCTAGTTGCTCTGTTGTTGTGTGCTGCGGTAACACCATTAAAGTCGAAAAATTCATTTGGTCCTAGCATAATTTTAACAAAAATGTACCAATTATGAACAGCCGCCTAAATTTGCATAATCAAAAATAACACGTCCTTAAATGTAGCACTTTTCGATGAATGGAGTGATGCGACATATCAGAAGGTTGAGTGCATGTAATCTTTTGAGTATTCTCATTACACCTGAACATATACATACTTTCGGAAATCGAGCTATTTTTCACGTAGCAAAACCCAGATTAATTGAGAATACAGACTGGCGGTACTGGAATTACTAAGATGACCATTCGAAAGTAACGGCACATGAGGCGGTCGACTACCAGTTTGGCTCGAATTTAAAGACAAATAATATTGCAATGTACGTGAAACCTGTAACATGTGAAAGTCAGTACGGCAGTAAACTAAGTACTGCTTTTCCAGATTCTTAAATGTCACCTTGATTGTTTCTCAAATTTTGACCGTGTATCTAGTTTGAGTAGTGTCTTGCTATGGAAGATTATGGGTGTTGTCTGTTACTGTCCACACCAGCTCTCCATGATTTCACTTGTGTTTCAGGGTAGATAACTTGAAACTTGAAACACTGGTGTTCATTGTCCCATCTACGTAATTTGGCTGAAATCACCGTTGATTCTGTTTGCAGATGTTGTAAGATTCAAACTTCAGACATTTGCCGTCCGACTAGAAGTGGGCTTAGAATTGGCAGTCAACCGCAGTCTTCTGTAACGGACTTCCTCAAAGTTTCAATAGAACTAATCGTGTAAAAGTCAGTGCAACCGCAGTGTAGACGAATTCCTGCCATTTTGGAGTAGTCCAGCGTTTTGAACAGTTTAGCATTAGACCTTAGTCACGGCTGTCCCCGTCTAAAATTCCTCATGATAATCTGGCCAGGTTTCATGCCTCAGTGACGAAATGATATGCATCACTGACTGGCTGTAACACGCGGAAGACTCATAATGTCTTTTTCTAAATCGTCTATATGGAAGCCTATATGCGACTGCGAAAGTTACGATAAATTACGAGTGATGTTCAACGTATAGAATAGTGTCGCCCTACAGGCACTTTCACGGGTAAAGTTATAGAAGTTTACTAACAACGCGTTTTCACAGAAAACGGAGACTAGTTTGATGAGACTTGATCTCTGCAGTTGAGCGCACTGGTAGAAACGTCATAGTTCTATTTGCGCACCTCGCTGTCTGGTGGAAATTACGGTGGCGCTAAAGTTCAAACGTTGTGATGAAAGATGTTATATAAGATGTGCTAACGTAACCCGTTTTAACTAACTACTCGTGAACCCTAGCAAACCAACAGGTAGCACTCGCAATGTTGTAAACCTACGAATCTGTGATATTAGCCTTATATTAAGCTGATCAGACACTCATAATTTTCCACCACTACAAACAGCTGGTATACATTTGGCATGTTTGGTTCCTTATAAAAATTATTATTCAACTGATGTATATCATTCAGGCTAATAACAAATTGACAACTGCCTGCTCATATTTATCAGGTTCCCGATTGACGACGAACATTGATATAAAGGCACAGCAAATGTTGAGCGGGTGGTTGACCACACCCAGTGTACTTCATAGTAAAGCAGAGTTTTTTAAATGCCCAGTAATAAACAGAGTTACCAGTTGTTGGTTCTTACGTCTTTCGGCGTTTTTAAGCAAAATATATGTTCATTCGAAAAAAGTAACGCCGTACTTGTCAAAATGCTTGGGTACCAGAACGGAACTTTTTACAAAACTGATGAAATAATTTGAATTCCATACAAACTGTCTGTTCATCAGTCACTTGATCCTCGTCATGCATACCATAATACTTAAAGCACGAGCAATATTTTAAATCTGAACTGTAATGTGAGTTACGTAGTTGTTAAAATCACATCCAGACGTTAAAAGCAAAATTGCATCGTGTGCTTTCAAGATGTAACCCAAAGCAGTATAGCTTGCACATCTTAAAAACTTTACTCCATTCATCAGGTTACCTCCTGGTGACAAACTGGTACTTCCAGTCGAAGTGGTACATGAGTTTGTCGGAGTTGCAAGGTTTTCACTTCCTTTTATTGCCAAAACTCAGATAACATATTACGAAATGTAGTTTCTTCTCCACCTCTTTTCAACAGAGTTGAAAGGGGCTAATAAACCAAAAAGCATTAAAACAGTTTCTTGGTGAATTGTATTTATTCCGTTTGTTGATGGTGACAAATTGGTCTAAGTACACGCGAACCGTTATTTCGGAACTTGTGAGCTTGGCACCAAAATGACATAAAGTTTGAACATCAGCGATTGCTTTAGGTTCAGGTAAACTGGAAGAAACGTCTACCGGCAAATTCGTTTTGTAAGTTAAACCAACAGCCGTTATGAAGTGTAATAATCAAGAAGGTTTTACTATAGTAGTAAATCACGTTTCCACTATATCATCCAGTGACTGGCTTTTTTAAAGCTTTCGAGCCAATATAACTAAGTCACGAACAGAAATAGAAATTGCAGCGTTTCGTTCGGAGGTCATTATTGTAAATAAATGCACTGACATTTTTCTACCTGTTAAATGGCACAATAAGTAAGGTGTATCTTTACAGAAACAAATTTTAATAGATATATCAATCAGTGTAATATACAAAACTGAATCCGGGTTGTATGCACAGGATGTCCTATGATCAACCGTTCGACTTTAGGAGCTCTACAAACAACTAGTATAAAAGCATCATCTACGGACATTTCTGTTTCAGTATTACATTTCCATGTTCCTGATATTCTTGTTTAGTGACGCATACTTTATTAAATGTGCTTAAGGAAGCCAGTATAGATCCACCAATCCATGCACTATATTTTCTTTGCTCGAGAGCGCATACTTTAACAAAACTTCCACTCAGCGCATCGTGGTTTACCTCCTGTTCAACCCGCTGTGGGAGGCCGGGAAACAGGGTACAGCCACCACTTAACACAATATTCGATAACAAGTACGGTCGGATGGTGGAGGGACAATTTTGGACCGCCGAAATGATGTATTGGGATAATCCTGAACCTTCGAGACCACCTTGGCTGGGCCGAAACAACAGTTCTGGTGCACAGAAGCGTTCTTTTCCGATCGACACGATCTGACCATCCGGAGCTTTGAATTTAACGGGTTTGTTGTCAGCTTCGCTCATCAATTCCTTGGTGATACTGGGAACCACGTGACAGAACTTCTCTTTAAAATACTGCGTGACCTCCGCTGTTATAAAATGAGCAGCCGTTGGATTACTAGATACAAGCAGACGCTGTAAGTAGTTAGTCACATCGAGTCCACCCAGGTGTCTTTGTCGGATCGCATCCTTAATTGTGAACGTTTCTTGTACGGGCACAATACTTGTAGTGTCATTTCCTATATCCACTGTTAGGCCGGTTGTCAAGCCGGAAGCATATAAACTGAGAACAGACTGGTCAGAAGTATACAATCCAGGTATAGTAAATTTTTCAAACATTATTTCGGCAATCTTCTCGCGATGGTCTTGCGGGAGTTGGGGATACTCAATTATTAGTAAAGGATGGTCAGCGGAATGTACACGTAGTTCACGAGAGTATAAATAGTGCCAAATCATCGACATTTCCTCCATATTTGTGACCGTACCATGTGACACTGGACGAGAAACGGGTAATTGACGCCTTAGTGCTTTGGCATGTTCACCTACATACCAATCAGTGCTACCCCATGCTGTAAATGATTGAGTGATAAGGGTGGGCACAAGAATTCTCGGAGCACTTTCACCGGCATAGCCAGCTTTAATAGTATACGATCCATTATCCAGCACAATTGGTCTTGTATCCAAGTCGTTTAACATTGTGCATAAATAGTACTCCAACTTTGAAGAGCTACCTCACCTCACAGTTTCAGTGAAAAAGATTCACAACGGAACTCCTTATCTCCGGCGAATCGTACTAAATAAATCAGGAATTCACAAGTAATACGACGAGAAAAGTTCTGATGGTCTTTTGATCACAATGAATCATATCGATTAAGTAGAAATCAATGAGTCTCACCAAAGCAGTCGGCATATCCAACGCAGCAAGTACGTATAGCGGAAATGTTTGTGCATGTGTGCATTATTCCTCCACGAACTGATTGACGAATCAGTAGTAATGGTCTGTTCATTGGTCATCCACTTTGGAATGTCACGCGGGTGTAGGTTAGCTGTGTTTGGTTAACGGTTCGATTTTTGAACCGACAATTCAAAGCCAGTTTTAAGTATTATATTTCTAATTCCTTGACCTAAAGAGAAGCCATGTGGTTTTAATAAGTTTGGTGATTCATCAAATTAATAATAACATTTGCTCCGTAACTGATTCAAATTGCAGAACAGGTTTTGGATTATTTCAAATAATAAGTGCTGAATGTTCACTAATTAGGAGCGAACGTTTTAGAATTGCGATAACCCACATGTTGATTGCTGCGTAGGAAAAGAATGTCAAGCTTAGTTAACCCAAAGTTCAACGTTTGTGATCAGCCTTACGCATTTGACAAACAAAGGGTAGGTTCATATTTAACTTGGGAAGAAGTAAACACAAATCCCACGAGACAAACTAAACCAGGTGGATGCTATCGATCAGCCACGTGTAATATCAAGTGGTTCACCACCTTCAGCAATTTGACACGCCTATGTAAACACTTTGTATTCGAATGCTTAACACACAAAAGAGGAATATTTTAGTTTACGTGCCACCTTAAATTTATCCAGTCAAATCCGATGCGGTCTTTCTCGATTTGACTCAAAGAAGGCATATTTGAGTTCGCTAGAATGAGGAATAGTTTTGAAACTTGCCATTAACACTAAACCACTTCCTAGGTTCGTGGCATAATAGGATGATCACGATCGCGATGTTGCAACTCAATAGCCGTTCCTAAGTAATTACAGCGATTAACGTTATGAAACTTTTGATAGCAAATTAGTCAGAGACACGACTCACGCATAGGCAAACTGTGGCCAAACACCAAAAGTGAAGCCCTTCAAGAATAACCGATTGCCTGATGGTGTAAGTTGTTTAAAGATCACAGATTAACGGAGAAAAATTTTGCGCTGTGTCCGTTGACTGAAAGCAAGAGTCAATATGTAAGTGATAAGCATAATTACTTGCCTATTTTTACATTGGTGACTTTAGATCGGTGCCAAATCTTCTTTCTTGATTTAACGTTTGAGACCTACGTGACAAAAATGTTTGAAAGGCGTAATTTGAAAAGCCACTTGTGTAGCTGCCAAGTGCGGTAGTCAAGTAACTCATGATGAAAAATACTGAGAGACTTAAACATATCTTCATCTCCTGTCTCCTGACTAAGGCTGAGGATATGCGTACCTGTGTTGCTATTTTTATGTGAATTATCATTACTTTTATGTTAGGCAACTTACTCGTTATATTGGTCTGGTGTTGTTTGTGTAAACTTCAAATAATATAAATATTTTTATAGCTGAAATGTTGGCACGACTATCGGTTTTCATTTTTTGCATGTATACTTTCCTAGTAATAAGTTTCCGTACCGTTTTGATCACATTTTCAATAGTTGGAAGAAAAATTATGATCGGCTCATAAGCTAACTCTGCAAGAAGTAACATTTCACCGTATATCATGTATGGACATTCTTTTTGTCTCCGTGATCTCGGTTCCGTAAATCCATGTGCTGTCAGTTGACAGTTTCCTTTCAAACATTGCCAACTACTAAGACGTAGAGTGTCCAAAAGGTAATTGGTGTTGATGTTTTGATAACATTACCATCATCTTGCGACGCACAATATACATAAATAATTCACAATCAATTTCGGTTTAAGTTTTCTACACTTTTCAAATTTCGGCGCATCAACTGGGTCTCGGACCCAATGGGTAGGACTTTCGTTATCGTGAGTTTGACCTAAATTGCAGACTTTTGAGAGACTTAACAGCTTATGTTATAAATTTGAAGTACTTACCAACATGTTTATCCAATAAGGTAGTTTGGCTGACAACTGTGGGATTTTGCATGCACTTTGCACTGAAGTACACCTTTGAATAGCTGTCTCATTTTATCCCTTGATCTTACTGCTACCGTGCTGCCAGGTAAAAGATCAGTTAAACTTGACTTTGGTCTCCAAAGATAGTTGAAATTTTGCAGTCGATTACCACGAACGACACACAATCTCAAGATTGCCGTTGTTTTTACTGCCAATGCATTGGGTTCAAGTTGCTGGTTAAAGTGCCGAAAATTTAAAAGAATAAATAAACTTGCCTAACGAACAACCCCTACTTCATCCAAAACATCAGCTGGGAATAGTGATATTTTCTGAAGGAAAAATGCCAAAGAGATAGTCGACTAAACTGTATACCTGTATCAAACGGTGTTTAAGTCGATCCGAAGGCTTAAAATAAACTAGGTATGAAAATAGCAGTCATCCGTAGATTTGCGTTTGACAACTTGTAACGTCATGACCTACATAGAAAGTAAGGGTTGATTATCTATACCATGAACTTTGGTGACTTTTGGCTCTGAAATGTGCCAAGCCAGCGACTTTTCCAACATTTCTTGCATACTTTAAAAATACAAGTAATGAGACTTCTTTTCTGCACTTCAGTTGCCGCATTTTGAGTATTCGTGTGTAAAATGCTCATTATGCTGTCTTTCAAATTGTTTAACTCATGTGAACGTGTACTTGTGATTTTTCCTTGCCGTAGAATGTCCTACGTTTCATTTACTAATTTTTGTAAGTATTTATTATTTTACGATATGGCGTATGTCAATTTTACCCACCTTTACTGTTGGCTACAGAACACTGTTTTGAACTTAGGGTAGGTATTTTTCATGAGTTGTATATTCCAATGTTCAAAACCGGATCACCTTGGTTTATCATGAGATGTTCGCCATTGACTTTCCTAGTTTTTGGCTGTACTTACTGACTTTCTGACTAAGAGGCTTTTCTTATATCGCTCTCGAATGTTGAGATAACTAACTTTTAACTGAGCTTCTAGAATTGTGTCCAACTCGACAATATGCACACACTCTGCATTTAAGAATGCTTGGTACATTTACTCCAAATGCGTTTGGTTACTTTGCTAGAGTTAAGTGTGCTCGATTTGGAGAACACGGTGACGTTAACATGTCTTTTCTAAATATTTTAAGTGGTGAATGATCACACTTCAACTTTATTATGTTGGTCATGCATGAGTCGGCAAAACTTTGGAACGGTCTGTCTTTCGACCGTGTTACAGTAGCGGAATTTCTTGTTCTAAGGTTCCTGTCACTCATACTGAGAGATTTCGACTTACGTAGTGTGGCCAAAAGCTGATCGATACTACCCCGGGATTGCTTTGCAAGGAGAATAATCTTACTGGGGATCTCCTTCAACCGAGGCAACGATCCAGGTGATAGGGGGTTGACTAGGTTGTAGATAGTTGGCCATCACTCACCTGAAAGATCATTTAGAACAACCGTAATGGCCGGACGGTACCTGCTACAGCTTTCTGGATCGGCTTGTAAAACACGACATAATGATGTACACTTCGGTTGTCTACTTTACTAAGTTGGGGCAGAACACAGTGTCCCTACACAGCACATTATTTCCTAAAAACTTGTAAACAATGGAGACACCTCAACTACACATTCCAGCAGGATTAGGGAAATTGCGTACGTCGCAGACCTTTCCAGGTTGTGTAATCCATAACTATGTGTTATGAACTAGTATTGTTGGAACGATGCACCACTCGGTAAGCGGAGACTTCACACCACACTTATGTCAATACAACTGAGCCGCTACGGCATCCACGTTGCCGAGTGAGATAAGGCTTGCAGATTCACGTTGCCTTCGGGACACAAGGGGTGACAAAATCTACTGCACTGGATGACGAACAGAAAGTAGACAGGACTAAAATATCCTTACAACCTTCTCTGGGTGTATCAATTTCTCAACAATAGATCAATCATACGGCGTTATCCTTATATTTGTCTACTGCAATTGCCATTTCGTAAAGCTAAGGTCTGCTGTTTTCTTACTGTCTGTAGTCTAACCAAATGTCACACCGATAATATAAAGAACCGTTCTTACTGTCTACTTCGCGCCGCAGTGCGTCAGATACTGGTGACTGTCCCCTGTTCTCTTCCGGGCGATTCCGACACTTTGGTTGGGCGCAACTCAACAGTCCAGCTGAGCGTCCTTGGCCTTCTCGGCATTGGTGCAATCAGTGAACACAAGGGCTGTTATAACTGAGTGCTGTTCACAAATGGGCCCCCACAGGCATTTGACTTCACCTGAGGGTGTGAGCTATACTGAAATATGAACTAACACACGAGGCAGGCAAACGGATTTACTTCATTTACTGATGATACGACAGCATAGAATTCGAGAGGTATTTGCAGGACGTATGAAGTGTGGCAAAATGTGTAGCAGGGACCATATGAGAGTTAGGACCATGTTTTGTATTCACAGTTGCAAGCCCCTTCATGTTATACCGGCCAGAGATCAGGGAAGGCTCACTGGTATACATTCGGATAATTCAAGGTCAAGGACGACTTTTCAGCTTACAGCAGTCATCCATTTTGGCAACGCAGTATGTAACAACTTGAGCGTTAACTATCCAGACAGCATTGATCAGCGGCAGAAATGTTTAGAATGTTTCAGCGACAATAGTATCGTTATTTCGAATTTAACTGAAGGAAAACTGAAACGTTTACTGTCTCCGCAGTGAATAAAGGACTTGAAAACAGCAAGATAGCAATCTGTAACACTTTTCTTCACCTCACTAATCGGCAACTATAAATCAAGGGCGGCTGATGGATAACACAAGGTGAGGTGGTGCAGCGCTATTCTGGTAGCAACAACACAAGTTCTGTGATTCCCTTTGAATGAGGTTTGGCCCATCCGTTTAGTCTGCTGAAACAGTAGTGAGTGGGGACTTTTGTGTTTCGTGCGCAGAACTGGGGGAGATGAAGAGTTATCATAAGCACTTTGAGCGCCTATTGAATCGGCTGGCTCTCAGTTGGTGTAAGATTTTGAATAATCCTTCACAGCAAGTCATTATGGAGTCGCTTAACCTGATCTACAAACTGACATAGTTGCATAAGGCCAATGAACAACTGCTACGCGGAATGACTACGGGTAAAGATGGGTCGCCAAGTGAACGTTTGAAACCCGATGGCGCAGGTTTAGAACAATCCCCGCCCCAGTTGGTCCACTCCAGCTGAAAAACGAACTGTTCATGCAGACTTTCAAGGATACTCTCACAGTGCACTTGGTTAAAGTTGAGAGGACTGCTCGAATTGCAGCCGTTTTTCGGAACATCATTCTACTGCGGTAAGTGGGAAATGTTCTTGCAGAAATTCTACCCGATCAACCTAATGTCAACCCTTTAGAAGCCGACGTTCCTAAGCAGCAGGAAAGAGTCTGGGACGGTTTCAGCATGAGCGGTATATTGTTCGCCAGCTACTGCTTACCATGTTCGTGATTTTCAACAAAATGTTTCATTTACTAGGTCTCGAGGTACTGTGGTGAATATAGCTGCCCAGAAGAATTCAATAGGTTAAATAACTTGTCGATTCACGGATACCAGGACGAGAGTACACAGATGTGGACCCTCCTCGGGTGACTGCGAAAGCATCACTGACGTGAAACAGAGTTGCGTCTTAGCCAAAATCTAGTAAAGACCAGTACCACCAGAAACTTTCTATCCGTGGCATGAATATGAGCATTTTCCTCATCACCCTTATCACGATGGTATGCTGCGTTATTATCTCGCTATCCGAAATCATAAAAAATCTTATCTTTTACTTTTCTGACTAACGTTAATGTAATTAATCATTTTCTGCTTCTCGAAAGCTTTCTTCTCGCAGATGCGCAGATTACCCTTTGGAAGCACGTTGTACATGAATGGATATGGTGTTGCTGTTTCCTTCGTTGCGACGGACCTTATCGCCAAGGCGGAGGTATTTCTTCGGCGCGAAAAATCGGTTTCAAGCACATCTTTTGGAAAAATTACATGTGTGAACTTTTGCTTCACTGGAAATCAACGGAATGGCCTCTGCTATGTAGTCTAGGGGCAATCACGGGTTCATTAACTGTTGTGGAACGAATACTAGTATTTTGGAGCGAAGATTTGTCTGAAAAAAAGAGAAAACATCCTGCGCCCCGTGGGTTGAATGAGCATATTTCACTATTGGACTAAGGAGGACGGCGACTGCAATGATTAGGGATGTTCAGTCAGCTTATGAAGTCGTCCTTATTTCCAGTTTTCTTCCCACCTCATTTGCAGCTGGGCCAGGTAGACAACAAAGTATACGTGCCGTTTCGGACTGACATCAGCTGATGCTGAGCAGCAATTCTGAAATCAGTTCTTCGGACTATTTGCAGTGCTCGTGAGGTGCGCAAAATTGTCCAGGTCACCAACCTAGTGCGCAATAACTAGACAACATAATGATTCAGTGTGGTGGTTGTCACTGTACGTAATGAAAACGTCCCATCGAACGCTGGTAATTTGGCCACAATCAGCATACCAGAAGGTATGAATCAACCCGGACGATATTCACAATGGAACGGAAAAGTTTCGACACAAGAATGTTAACCTCGGTCGTACCGTGTGCGCTTGTGCAAAAGAAAACCACTGGAAGACATCCAATCAGCTGTTCAGTCGTGAGTTCACACATCCTAATCTATCTTCGGTGAGCTGAAAGCACAAGCTTCCAACCGGCACAGAGGGCACCTACACGTGTTATTCGATTATTCTTGATGACGTCAGCTGATAAAGCAACACAAGTCTTACAGAAGATAGACTACGCATATCAGGTGAACTGTAGTAAAGGTCTTCAGATCATAAACAAAGACGTACCGTGTGAATGTGGATCAACAAAGGCATATGATGATTTAATGTTACCCAAAATCAGTTCTAAAAATAAGATTTTGGTATGGCCGCAGTTTTTGCGTTCATTTGAAAAAACCATTGGAGAGGAAAATTAAGTAACTCGTTGGACTAGTGCTCCTACCTGCCATTTTACGTTTATCTGCTGGTAGCAACATCGCTTTCACTTTTAAAGAAAGAACGCTGTTGGTGAATTAAAAAGAATAGAAGTTACTTGGAATCCAGTTGTTAGGTGTTTTGCTTCAGATGAATAACCCATCACACGGTTTGACCTGCTGAACAGAAGTTGTAAAGACGCGAGAATCTGAGGAGTGAAAACAACAAAAATTGTTGACACTCATCACAGAGAGAACATCATACGTGGAATGACTGTATGCGTACCTATTCACGGTTGGTCTCTATCTGCATGATGTAATTAATCTGCTTGATTTACGATTTCGACTGATGGAAAGAAACTTATTGTAAAAATTGTATTCTTTTACTCTGGTAAAAATCATGTAATTATCTAACTATGAAATACAAGTAATAATCGTACCAACTGTAATACATCTGGCTGAAGTCAGGTCAAACATTTAGCTGCCTCGTGAGTACCCTAACCACTTCAGTGTGCTGACATTTCGACTGTGTATTCTGACTTGGTGAAAATGGATTTCGTTGTCTTTGGAAAGAAAACACCTGAGAAAAATGAGCACCTATTTCTTCAAACTTATGTCCCGTACTTTCAAATTTTAAAAGGATGAATCACTTCCTTGGATCTGGCATAAAGTTAATCACTAAACTGTAACAGTAAACAAAAGCAAAACTGTATTTCTGAAAACCCCTCAACAGTCAAACTTATTTTGTTATTGAAGCCACCTTCACACTGACCCTTTTAAGGCTCATTCATAGCGTATCACATCAAATTTATGTAGTATCGCCTCCTCTCCAATGGAAGCATCACATCATAGGCGTCAATATCATGTTAAACAAACCAGTAAGATATGAAAAACAACTTCCCTAATACTGCTTGTAAGCAAACCGCACAGCCCACAACTCTCAAGCGAGAGATAGACCATCTTTCGCAACGCCAATTGCGTTGGTATACATCCTGAACTGATCAGCTGATGGTTCAAATGTTTAATTGCCGAACACATACCAATAAGCCACAAAACGGGCAGGATGATTTTCAGCTTTCAAACCACACACTGGCAATCTGCACATATGCAAACCAATGGGAAATTGTCAGGATCAGCTGGATCTGACTTGTTGAAATGCGTGGCCATCGTTCCTGAGTCGCTGCGTTTTTACGTGCGTGCAGTCGTTTCTGGGAATCCATTGCATAAACAACCTTTGCCAAATACCGTGCATCCTTCGGCCACTCGATGTTCAGATCTCACCAAATGCGTCATCGACCTAGCGGACAAGACGCGCCATCCTGTCTACCTTACTCAGTTGGACATTAACCGAACCTCGCCTGGTCAGGCACAATTTTGTTGTAAGACGACAAAAAACCCTAACAGGTTTTTATCGATTGGTCAAGGCATCAAAATCTTGAAACATCTGTCTTTCAGGTAGGGTTACGTTGACAGTCAATATCCTAACAACCCGTTACTGAAAGCTAGACGACTGAGATAAGTGACTAAAAGGACCAACTTTGTCCTACTTGTTGATAAAACATGCATGAAGTAAATCACTTTTGGAAAGATCATTCTTTTGCCGAATCGTCGTCCTTGAGACTTTACATTTGTACTCTTTCAATTAACTTTCCATGGATAAATAGTGACTAGTCAGTTTGCCTTCAATATCCCACACTCTCGTCAGGTTTAAATATTTGAAGTCAGTCAAGCCGAACTTGGCTGACTTGTATTCGGTCGACTGAACTGTTAACCAGATGACTGAACAGTCTTCAGTGCTAGCCACGTAATCAATCGGTACCATATCACACACTTTGAGTGCATTGATATTTAGTCACTACAAACGTGAAAGTGCGATGATTTACTGGTGAGAACCATACATTTTTTCACGTCGGATGTCAGAAACTTACCAGGATATGCAGTAAATCAGCGCGACCACAATAGTTGACTACACTGAGTAAATGATCAAAAGTTAGCTACCAGATGGAGCAGATGGCCTGACCCAGTAACACTTTGGACATGGCAATGATTGTCTTAGTTTGAATAACTCTGTTTCATTAGTGGTTGTTCGACTGGGATAGAATTACACGCTGTCAAATTATGCTATATTCCTTAGTTGACGGTAACCCTCTACTGTAATCCTCTGTTGTAATCTTGGTCATTTATAATGCAATCTTATTCTTTTCACTAAACTACTGATGAACTGAACCGAGATGGTACCTTCATACAACGTTCGTCTTCCTGTTCGGTTTATTTATATTTGTTTATTTTCCACAACGTTATATTCAAGCGCCACATCAAACCAAATAGGCAATAATTGTGTACAGTACGAAGGCATGGAAATAAGGATGAAGAATTTGAGTTTGATTTGAGTAGTCAGAATGCCTGGTGAAATTGCTGATGCCAAAACATCCGTCTTTCAGCGAATAAAATTGGGGACACATTCCCAGTTGACTATACGCATCCGGAGGCCTTCTCTGTCGAGATACTTCCCTGAAAAGGTTACAGATGGAACCTAAAACCGTTGGTTCTGTATAACTTTTCTCCCTTGATCGAATAACGTTGGCAAACCCTTTTTTTGTTTAACGTTCGAGTAAGTGTCTCATTTTCTGCTTTCCCTGAATCATCCTCTCTTTACAATCGTCTTCATCTCAGTTCACTCATTTATCGTAATTATTTGCTGCCATCAATACAGCAGTCTTCGAAAATCAAAAAGTACGATTTCTGGGATTCAAGTATACCCTCCACCGCTGTTGCCACGCCTGCTAGTTATACTTGCATATACATACAACGACCAAGCGTATTTACATTGGAATAGCTGACATTCTTTCTCCTAAATTAACGTCAATTTGAAAGTTCCCGCTTTTCTGTTTTATATTGGCCATGCTCGTTCAAAAACGTCCAGAAAATTGAACGTTTGACGCGAATAAAACAAGTCTATGGGATTTTGCTGGTACCTATGCGGCAACTATTAACGGTGCATTGAAATATTGAAAACTAGCAATATTTTGGATGAATAAACGGGTATAGGACTCTATCGTTTATAGCATTATTTTTTCTGAAAATTGTTAGATGGACAGCGGTGGATTTAACTGTATGTTCAAATGTGCGTTGCCGACGTCTTTAATAGATGAATATCAAGTAAAGCTATTTATTCATCTGGAAACGTTCTTGCCTATATCGTAACAAATAGGTTGTATCAGTTATATCGGCCTAGCCATAATTATATCTAACACTGAGCCTCACGTAAACTTGCGAGAAATAAACGATTTCATCATGTCCTGGGAGTGCTCAGTGGTAGTTCGCGAATTCATTCCGTTCAAAGGCCTGATTTATACTGTGCTAGCAGCTTAGGTCCAAACCGTTCAACCGCCTGTTTAGTCTTTTCTCGTCAGTGAGAAGTGGTACACGATTGTGCATCATCGGAAGATACCCTGAGAACAGAAACAAACCTGCGCAAACCGATTTAAAGGGAGAAATCGCATAGGCCTCTGCTATTGCACATTTTATTATGTACTGTACTGCACTTGCTCCTGTTTAGAATATCGCACTGCTACTTATGAGGTCTTACTTTTGTATTTAACGAATATTTGAATTCGTAAACTTATATTAGTTGGACCTCTGTATAAAATTTCGCATGCAGCCGTTTGTTTTTCTAGGCTTGTCTGCTACTATATGTGTGGTTTGGATGTCGACAGTTCAGTTTCACACCAAACATCAATGTGGTCATGATTACGTCATCTCTCGGGTACTTTAATTCTACTCCGTATATAATTCTTAGCGGTAAGTAGAATTTCCGTTATAGGGAAGAAGAAGAATCAACTGGGACTGCACATTTTAACTCATCTCAGAAAAGTCATTAAATCGTTTCCATTGTAAAGCAGGCACTTTCGATTTCCACATCTAGTTGATGAGATACGTTCACTCAGGTGTTTTTCTAGGTGCATGTCCAGATTTTTTCCCAAATAGCACCCTCTTTAATAGACGATCATTCGTTTTATCCTGTTTTTTCGTGCACGTGTTATTCCTGTTAGAAGGTGCAACAGATAATGCACTATTTCAATGGCTTTTTGTAAAGACGGTAGGCTTCGTGCAGGTCATTAGTTTGTACATCTGGGCGCATACATGCCCAACATATGATGAGACTTACTCAAATGATAGGTGTTTAACTTTTGAAAAGGTAGTTTATTTTCTGCTATTCACGTACCTCCAGCTAATTGGGGAAGAAGACTATATACGAACTGCTAAACAAGATAATAGATTACTGATATACTTTACCAGTTTCATGACGGCTTAGTTGATAAGTAACCACCTCACGCCATACGCATCCGGACAGAAGACACATCTCCGTATTATTTAGTGATATTTAACGAAATAAAACAGTGCGCAGAAGCTCACTGAATTAAGTCACTCTGAACTTTCCAGTTTTAACTGTTTACTAAACTTTCGATAAGTCAGAAATTGAAAATAACTAGCCAACGAGCTTGGACTCTGTACTAGTTTCCTAGCCTTATGTGTAGATAGCTAATTCACGGGCTGAAAAACGACCTATCTTCCTGCTTAACTTAAACAAAAACGGTGATCAAACCTAGTGCATTCTTGGGGGGGGGGTTGCAACCATGACATGTACAGCTGATTTCAAAGCCTGCCACCAAAGTCTCCCTTTTAGCTTTGTGTTATCTCGTTGCGACTTTTTCATTCATCATGGTGTAATTCTTTTTTTCACAGTTGTAAATACAGTTGTATGGGAACATGGATGTACGTGAATGCATACATGCAGGAAAGAGTGCTGTCCGGATGGCGTTCGAAAAGTTCCGTAGGCAACAATGTCACAGCCGTAAATTTAAATGTGTTATACGCAAAAGAAATAACAACGCAAGTGATCTCACGTACGTCAAGGATTGGAACTACGAAGTGTGCAGCGGAGAGGACGTTGATCACATTTTTACAGCAGCGTCGGAGAGGAGAATGCGAGTATGAGGCTAACAGGTGATTTACTCGGTTTGTATCTCTCGAAATCGTTTCCACCAAGGATCCCAGTCGCTCAGTAAATCATTTATGCTTCTTGCTTACATATAAGTGCAAGTTACCCCTATGTTTTGTATTCTTCTTGAGCTAAATGTTTTAGAAGTCTTTTATTCAGGATTTCAACGGAGTTCCATGTTTTTGTTTTTATTCTGCGAACCTGCAACAACGTGTTAACATATGTGTAAACTTTCTGTTCTGGCTGCGACATGCCTTTTGCTATCCAGTGGTGCGCTGTCTTCATACTTTCCAACTTGCTTCACAGCCTAACTCTCACTACTGAAGAGTCCTTCATTATTATTTTTGGGCGCTGAGAATTCCAAATTTCAACCCCCACTCGTTCGGGTGATAGCGACGATCCTCTCCCAATCACATAAGCACTGGCTCGAGCCCGATCGCCTATTTGAAGTTGTGCAGTATCCGGTGGACATGTGTTACCTGGTACCGAACAAATTGTATTGCAAAAGCATTAAGCTTGACTCGTCTTAAATTCTCAGTCAATCATCCTGATCTGGCTGTACTGCAGAGACCCCTGCTCATATCATTCAAGGTCTTATTTCTTCGAGCACACTTTGGATACGGTGTTTGCGGGTTGAACCGGAACTGACGATGTGCTGGCTACTTCAGGTGGTAGGCGTACTTAGACGTCCATTGCATTCGGTCAGTGTTACAGGCTATTCTGGATACGGATCTCGCCCACTAATTACGTATGCGACTATCAAGTTACTTTCCGCACCCGTCCTTTGGAATTAGAAGTGGGGACCGATATCACCATTAAATAGATGTATTCACTCCAAACTCTTGAGCGATTGGTTCTATAGAAAGTAACTTGGTTTGCAATACTGATTAAAATCCAGCATCACGACCTAACTGCGATTATGTTCCCAAGGTTAATGGCAGCATCTGGTTTGTAAACGTTTTTGTTTTAGTTTTTTATTACACAGCACCTTCAAAGAGTAACATACTAATTTGAAACTCGAGTTTTTTATCCATACCTATGTATCGTTGGCAGATCAGTCCGCGATGACTACTCATTCTACCCGTTTGTTTAACAGCACATCATGGTGAGTTATTATACACACGTGAGACGATGTCATTGACAATAAAGGAAACGATTGGTGTTTTGCATCTGTGTCATCGAAACGATGCTGTTTAGTTGCTGAAAAGAACTGTGCACTATACTTACATACAGTCCGTCACGCTCTGTTGCCCAGACTCTTCGCTTTTTCTTAACGAAGGTGTAAACGGTCTTCCTGGAGTTGATCACTACCTCTTCCGTCAGTTGTTTCATCTCAGGTGAAGGAATCTTGTGACCAACATAGCCATTACTCACGACGTATTTTCATATTCCTTAAATATGCGACCATTTGGTCAACTGACAGAAACGCGCAATCTGCGAGGGTGACTCGCATGCTTATAACAGCACGTGAATGTTTATCACACCAGGCAGTACTTGGCAAAACAACTAACCGAGGAGAACAGGTGATGGTAGCCTGAAGTAATCTGTCGACAAAGTCTGTGAATGTTTCTCGTCGGGTTGAAAACGTTGCGGTCAATTAAGTCATTGACTAGAGACATGGTGGCACGCCGCAGCCAATGACTTATCGTCGCTATTATTATCTAATTGTCTTCATTGTTTACATGCTGTTATTCCCTTTCACCGTGGCTTTTTAAAAAATCTGGACCACGATTGCCGTGTAACACTTCCGGTGGACGGTTATGTATTCCCTTATCAACAGAGATGGTAAAACAAAGCAGAAGCTTAAAATATAGTGACAGACCTAAAAATTAGAAAGGCCCAAACATTTTTATACGGAGGTCCCCGACTCTATTAAGATAGTTACAAGAATCTCAGACACCGTAGATTACCGATCTCAGATATTACACAACCAGTAAGGTTATTAATTTTCAGCTTCATACCGAAGAAATTGATGTCCAGGTAACGTTAGTTACCACTGAAGAGCTGTGTCTCACGTTACTCTATTAAATGAAATGCAGTGATTTTGTTACTGCTAGCGTGCTGTATGGTATTCGACTGCACAATCATACCCGAATTCGTGGCGTCGTTTCAGACGCACAATAACCCGTTGTCTTGAGGGTCTGATGGATATCCTCAACTCACTCCCACGATACTCATCCACTATTGCACTAGACACCGATAAAATCAGACGAATGCATTTAATATATCACACTGATTCACTTGAAGTGTCATCGCTACACATTCCATACCTGCGCAGATCGATGCAGAGTGCCAGTATTATCCAGTTGTCAATCACCGCCATATCTCAAGAATTTTGATCTAGTACACAGTGTTTTAAACCTTGGGTAATAGGCAAACCATGCATCTATACGACGAGTATGCATTGTACAAGATAGTTTTATATTTCGACTTGTGGGGATTTTAACGTATGAGCCTAAATGGCAGTCAGAGGTAAACAAACCATCCGTAAATGAAATCAGAACTTTCTGGGCGGAACTGCCTCGCATTATATGACTTACCGGATGTTGAACAGCTAACCCCACTTTTGATACCATTTCAACTTCTTCAGGCTAATTGATAGGCATGTACTACTCAATTCTGAGAATAAAAATGCTGTTTTCAAGCTTAGAAAGGTTTGGTTTACATATCATTCCACTTTATCACGAGGCTCATTTCATTTTTAACAGTTCACAGTGTGTTAATAAAAGCCTATTGAGGAAGAAGCTTTGATCTCCTGGACCACATACACACTGTGATACGAGTTTGATCATCTTCGCTAACAATGTAGTCGGTACTCACCGTGCCACTGCAGACCATTGCCTTGACCTAATGCAGACTTTCCGTACACTCGTAAGCCTACCGATAGTGACCTCTAGCAGCTAAGTATTTCTGTGCATCACCAGTTTGTGCAAATCCTACAGATACAATGACAGAAGATAGCGAAACCGGGTCCTCTTCACACTCGTACTTCCAAATTCCCGGCTGTGATCACGTTGCTTGTTGATCTTTACGGGAGTCACTGCCAGCATCGATGGTAGATTATCTGCGACCTTATGTTGCTTGGTCGGTTCCTTTAATATTACTTTAACCTACAGAGATGTATTTGTACGATATACACAACAAAGTCCCCCAAGTGAACTAAAAATGATTTCCGAACAATTACTTTTTATCAATTTATTCTGATGCCAACGACAACTAGCCAAAACGACCATAATGCTGTACGAAGCTTTTATGGCTTGTTTGCTATCACAAGCTTTTGCATGCTGTGCATAGTATCTGTTCGTTCAAAATATGAGCAGAACGCTTTTCGTTTTTAACCAATTTCTGCAGTTGTGGTGTTAGGAGTTGATATCATAAAAATGGACTGAAGGAGATAGAATTAACTAAACGAAATAGTACTCATGATAAACAGTGGAGGACGTTTCCGGTGTCCACTAAGTTGACGAAAAACAGGTGATTGTGACTTGTCGGGCTGGCTAATGTTTCCAACCAGCGATGTGGCTGAGGACAATTCTCTTCACCTGCTGTCGCTAGTAGTCACCCTACTTAACAGAAAAGTCAGGGCTTTAATCACCCTTGTTCAAGTCATTTCTTGAGTGGGTCTTGTTTACATTGTTGTTGTTCGTTTCTATAGAAACAACTTAAACACATATCCTTTCTTGTTCGCACAGACTCCTGATTATGGTTACTGTTCTTATTCACTATTCGTCCGGATATTTGTGAATGTTAACCGATCAGAAGATTTGTACAACCAAGTTATCCTGGAAAACGCTATAAATTCTGTTGCAATTACTATTCTTTTTTATTAAAATTTAATTTTTTGTTTATCAGATTGCGATTTATGAACAATCGTAGTCGCTTTTCAATGAAAGAAGCATGATCACCTTATAATAAACCATATATATTTTTTGGGATAACCTGGGGACACTGCATCAACTTCATCTGATATAATCAGGATTTATTTGCGTTTATGGACAGTCCAACTTGATGTTTCTCCGACCAACATAACAGTAGGAACGTACAAGCAGAAATCTTTCTCCTTCCCCGAACTGCACGTAAACCGGTGCATCTATAAAGAAAAGCGTAAAACATTCAGTCCGGTAGCCGATGAACTAACTAGTGACCAGGATGCGACAAATTGATTTTAGTTCCATCCGAACAGCGTTCTACATTCCAAGTATTCTATTTATTTTTGCTAACTTAATCGCAAATATTTCGTCGTCAAATGGACCAATGAAATCACAGAACCTTTTGATTATCGAAATGATGATTAGAAAAATGTCAACAGATATGACGTTCTTTTGTCTTTATGATACTGGTAGAGGCTGCGTTACATTTGTTTCGCTTCTGGTGAATCAGTCGTCAGGAGTGAATGCCAAAAGGTTGCCGCTCTGTAGCTGGTTAAAGTTAACCTACTCACAGTAGGTTCACGTCATCTTTAAAAAAAGTGAGTCTGGTGAATCTGTGTGGTCCAAAAACCTTAACTATGTAGTTAAATCTAACATTCCTGACTGTTTATTTGCAGAAGAAAAACTTTGGCTATAATCAAACACTTTATTGTAGTCCTGTAACCTCACCATTACAGACGTAATATCTTAAAGTATGAATTAAATACACCTTTGATGGATAATTCCTGGGCCAAATTCTTCATAATCTTCACGTGTTACCCACATATCGTTAAAACTTGATAAAGAAGCTAACACAGCTCCACCGATCCAAACAGAGTATTTGCGCTCAGGAGAGGCAAGAATCTTCACGTTTACTCCGCTCGGAACCATATTGATCAGCTCCTTGCGTAGTCGCTCTGGAAAACTTTTAAACATTGTTCCACCGCCTGTCAAAATAATGTTGGAGAAGAAGCTTTTGCGTAGGTCAACTCCACATTGAGCAATCACCTCGAACGTAGATTGATGTACACCTGCACATTCACTTCCTCCCAGTTTTGGGTTGAACATTAGTTCAGGTGCTCGAAACCGTTCGCTGCCGATGCGAATTACATGCCCATCTGGCAGTCTGTAACTGATCTCTTTTGTTGGGTCATGGTAAGACCGCCGAAGTTCTTGCTCAAAATCCATGGAAATATAACATAAATTTTCTTTTGCATCACGTGCAACTTCGTGCTCACAGGATGTTACAAAATGATATCCTCTTTCAGTCAGTAGGGTTTTCAAATAATTGGTTACATCCCTTCCTGCCAGGTTTCTTCTACATATTGCATTCGGAATGACATAAGCGTCATAAACTGGCACCCAATTCGTTACACCTTCGCCACAATCCAGTACTAAACCCGTCGTACGTCCAGTCGCATACAAGGAGAGTACTGCTTGAATAGACACATACATGGCGGGAACATGAAAGTTTTCAAACATGATCTCTGACATCTTTTCTCGATTGATTCTTGGATTTAATGGAGTTTCAGTGAGTAAAATTGGATGATTTTCCGGTAACACACGCAGTTCAGCCGAGAATACATGGTGCCAAATGATCTCCAAATCATCCCAACTGTCGACTATCCCATTAACAATCGGATAGGACAGCGTTAGTGCTCCACGGTTCACACCGCACATGTCACCAACAAAACATTGACCAGCATTTCGTTCTACTAGCAATTTCGCATGTTTTGGACGACCAAGAATCATTGGCACTACAGCGCGCGGTTCCATTTCTCCCGCATAACCGGCTTTGAGTAATCCCGTTCCATTGTCTATGACAATTGCCGGACTGTTAGAATCAAACATGGCTATGTGTACACCGTAACTTGGAAGACAGAAATGGATACTTTCGGCAGTCAAGCAAGATTCTTTTTGTCACTCAAATACCATCTACTTCTAGGTGTGTGTATCACCGGCAAGGCTACGATTGCATTCTACCAAAATCGACTTACAAGTGTTCTACTGACGCCATCATTGTGTTTCGAAGTGCAAGCGACTAACGGTGCCTGTGTGCATGCCGCAGAAGAAATGTTTCATAGTGCACGTGCTTTTGTAGGTGTGCAAATACCTGTTGCAGGTATGAATGAGTATGAGTGTTCAAAAGATGGCGAAACGGATATCAATGACATCAGTGGCATGCATCAGGTGATCTCTGTAAACCACACTTCATGCACTGGGAGTAAATTTTAAGCTATGAAACAAGAAGTAGCTTGACTGCGAAGATTGATTTCAGCTGTTCACAAAAGTAATTCTTAGAGGACAAAAATCTAGATGTTCAAATTTCAAAGGGTTAATTGAGTTGAACAGCTCAGATAACGCGCCGGAAACACGCATCCGCGAGTAGTAAAAAAGATCAAAGCACCAAACAGAACCAGCGGATTAGAGAAAGTTGTTAGGAGTAACGAAGAACACCGCAACTGTGCGACTCTCGTTCAGCTTCACATCCAACATCCGATCGATAAGGCTGCAAAATTGGTGCAACAATCACTACTGGGCACAGCATGGAAATTAGAAAGTCTTAATGGCTTTTTCAAAGTGTTTAGAACATACTTTTGTTTAATTACGTTATGTAATTTAATGTCGTCTGAAAAACGGCACAAAAAGCCAAGAATTATCGAGATACGTTCACCTGACAACTGATCGCAATGGTCGCATTCCCATAGAATTTGCGATCCGCCCCTTTCAGAAGGAATCACTAGACGGGAGGTTCGCTCTTGTTAAGCTCATCAGTAGTGCATATCTTTGCCACTCCGGGACTAGAACTCCCGCCGCTTGGCTTTCGTGGTCAACCGTGTTTACCACTACGGCCATTGACCTCACATTAGGCACGACGAATTATCATATGTGAACGCTCAACCACTTTCGTTTGTAGTAAATGATCAAGGTTGCCCGATCGTCTCGAGAGGAGACACAGTTACTGCTGTTAACTCAATCGATTAACCCGCGATTAGGACTTCTAGGCAGGTCGAAATCTCCGATCTCATTAAACTGCTAGGAGTATTTTCTAGACTTACTGATGAGCTAGTCGGGATTGTGTTCAATTTCAATTAGAACATTCACCCAACATGATACGCAGGCTGTCTCATTCCATGAGACTATCCAGTCGGACCCTTCCGAAACAGAAGCACTAGACGCTCCAGTTTCGGCTCTCATCAGAGCTCGTCAGAGTGCATATGCCTTTTGCCAACGCGGGACTAGAACTCCAGGCCACGCTTTCATCAGGCAACCCTGTTCATCACTGAGCCATTCACCTCACATCGGGCACGACCGAATTATCATGTGTGAACGCCCAACCACGTTCGCTTATGAGTAGTCAGGTTGCCCGACCGTCTCGATAGCAGACACCGATACTGTCTGTTAACTCCAATCGATGGTCCGGCCATGAAGTCTACGTGAATGCAACAGCTGCAATCACTTATGAGTGATGTTCACTTTACGTGATAACCAAAATTCCCTGGTACCCATCAGCATTCACAATATCGCCCAACAAGTTAACGATTTTTGTGTTTTCAACTTGGGGTGAAGTCCCAGTTGAGCGGTCATCGATTGCAGTCAACGGGACAGTTACTGTCTCCATTCGAGGTGATCGAGCAACATGGTTGAGTGTACGCACGTGACTATTCAGTTGTGCCCAATGTGAGGTCAGTGGCGCAGTAGTCAACACGGTTGCCTGACGAAAGCGTGGCCGGTGTTCTAATCCCGGCCGTGACAAGGATATGTACTGCTGACGAGCTCTAACAAGAGCGAACCTCCAGGCTAGTGATTTCTTTTGAAAGGGGCGGACTGCAAATTCTATGGGAATGCGACCACTGCGATCAGTTTTCAGGGGTGTTCGGTTTATATTAAAACCAAAATCCCCTAGTACTCGTCCGTAATTTTACTAACAGTCTTTGTTGTTTGAAAGGTAGAAAAATTGAAGCCAAATTTCAATCAACTCTGTTATTATCGCATTTGAAGCTTGAACACTGCTAGCAATTCCGTTCCGTGAAAATTTATTCCGGTCGGTTTTTCCTGGCCAGCTCATTTAAAGACAGTTTTTGGAATCTTCTTATAGTGAGGAGTGCCGTGATTGCGAAGATTTATGACACCCAAACATTTGGTCCACCGGGATAGTAATAAGGTCCATGGTTTTTAACATTTGCCTCATGAAATTGGAACGACGATTTAGTTACTTAATCTTCCTTCTGTTTTCAGCTGACGTAGGAAGCTTTCATTTTGCGAGTAATGCAGCGACCTGATGTTTTCAGTAGATCGATAAGTTTTCCGTGTCACGAAGGCGCTTACGATCAGAAATTGACCTCAGCCTGAGTTTGGTGCACTTTCTATTAGGTTTATCATTTCCACTAACGCTAGTCACAAACTTGCTTAAAAGTACATATTTCCCACTTATCGGACATTTGTACCATTGCCTTTCCTATTCTTTTAAGAAACCAGTATGATGATGCGTTTGTCAGCGGCACCCAGTGCTTTGATTTTCCACACTGTTCACCCTGTTAGAAAATGAGAATAATTTCCGTCTTTTTGGTGGTGACCAGAACGATGTTGATTTTGTGAAAATCCTACAATCATTTCTAGTTCTGCTGAAAGAGCTACTGTTAAACCGTTTGCAATGACTTCCTTGTTATGTGATGAACTATATTCGGCGTATCTGCACGTTCGTAACGCATGTCTGCAGTTTTTGTACCCGGTTACGAACAAGCACTTCAATACCTATGATTGTCTTATACTCACTTTGCTTTCAACAAACATCGCGGAAGACCTTGAGACAACTGCCATAAATGTACTTGAATGCAACTCTACCGCTGCTAACACCCGGGTTACTACTACCAATTTAGGTGAAACAGGTGCGTAATGTAACAATATTGCTTGTAGAGTATGCAGTAGTTGATTCGTATCACGCAAGTACGTTGTGCGTAAAACTTCCACTCCTCTTCCACGCACTAATCTGTGCATCGAAACTTTATCTCAAGATAACAAAATGTCATATAAGTTTGCTTCTTCACTCGGTCTTTTAGATCCTATCACACCGCAAGAACGCATTTTACATTTATCTTGAAAATCGAATGCATTGGTTTACGTATTCAGTTATTATGCCAGCATATAGTGATTGGAATGTCTGGCACGAGATTTTGAAAACACCCATAACTAATACATTTAGAGAAGGTTATTAAAATGTTAAAGTTTCCCCGCCAGTTTGTTAAACTTCCATTAATGGGACAATGAAGAACAAGCAATTCCTTACGACTCGGGTTAACACATACGGCTGCCTGGGGGAAAGAATCCATACAAAAAATGTTGCGGAAAATGATGGGACACACTGACACACAAGCTTCAAACTTTTATCCCACACCATAAACTAATTTATTATCGCAGTTTGAAAAAACCAAAGTATAACTGCTGCAGGAGCTAAAACAGTGGAATCAGAAGATTTTGGTTCCAGGACTACGCAGCTATTTTGTAAATTCCTGTCAATCACATAAAAAGCGGATCAACAGGAATTTTTGGGCCAAATAAATTAAAGCCAACACAGCTCCGTTTGGGACATCAAGTGTGCATATATGCCACAAGTAGCCGCACTTGTTCAACGAAACGAGTACCAGCAACCTGATCACTCACAAGCGAAGGTGGTTGAGCGTTCACATATGATAATTCGGTCATGCCTAACGTGAGGTCAATGGCGCAGTGTTGAACGCAGTTGCCTCATAAAAGCATGGCCGGAGTTCTAGCCCCGGCAGTGGCAGGGGTATGCGTTAGTTATCAATCTTCGATCAGTTAACCAGCAAACAGAATTAACTGGTTGTACGAAACTTAAGCTCGACAAGCCACAGAACTCTTCGGCAGATTTCGCAGTCTACAGCATACACCCGATGCCAGACAGACTAACACTAACCATTGAACCGAATCATCACGATCCCCCACAGCAGATGACAGAGGCATTTATCAAACTGACCTGAAATGAGCGCCCCGCCACAGACAAGATTCATCCTATCCTTCACCGCGTGAAAGTGCCGATGATCCACAGGCTTTCGTATTCGCACATGTTCGTTAACAGAATTATATCTCACTCTAAAATATGGTCACTAACAATCCGTTAACGTCGTCCAGGAAACGGCCAATTGCCGAGCGCATAGGCGGTGACAGTAACAACGTCAAATCATTTAACAGAATGAGACTGGTTCACACATGAACGACACTCAGCTGCTACATATTGAAATTCTTGTGGCACGGTGATCTTGTGTATATGCCGAAGACGAAAGTGGGAATGTACTACAGTGTACTACTTCTTAAGCGGCCATATACTGCATGCGTTAAATTTCAAACTAGATAAATTGGACGGAATTGATGAAAGTAAAACTTGGAAACATCTTGAAAGCTGCGATATTTGAGGAAGTTGAGTGTATAGAAATATGTCTACAGCAACTTTCCAAATGAACCGGTTTACTGACGGCGCAACACCGGTAAACGAGTAACAGTCTACTTGTGCACAGAACGTGAGTCCAAGCGGCTGAGACTAGTTGTGTGTTTGGTAGACGAGAACTAGAGTAGGGTTGTAAAACTAGAGTTACTATGACCCGCGTTCTGTCTACACTGCGCCGATGTGCACTAGCAGGTTGGATTCCGTCCAGCAAGTGAATGCATGGTAGTCTAATCGTTCGGTCAAGCTGATTTGAGTAGGTCGATCATTTGACAGCCAGTATCATTGTACTACACAAGGTCAACCGTCCTGTTTATTAAATTGAATAAGAAGTTACATAATCAGAAATTTATCTAACAACTGTCCGTACCTGTGGCACGTTTGCCACATCACGTGGCTCTTAATGTTTTGAAGTTTTCCGGATTACCTGATGATAGAGACCTGTCGTGTAAGAGCGATGAGTCGTTGTTTCCGGAATCGACATATAACTTTAAGGTACCAAAACGCTTTCGGACAAGTGCCGAACGTTTAGGTAGACACATCGACCACGTAGCGTAGCAAAGTATGTAAAACCGTTTCCATACTTTGTATGGGGACGCAATCACATTGGAGTTACAGCTAGGAGTGGTCCATTCTTTACACATCAATGCTTAAAAACGACAACTACTTAACTATAGGTAGAAATCCCTTTATATACTTCTGTGACCTTGTTTATCAAAACTATTCGCATCCTTACTGAATTGCCTTACTGCACAGTCCACTGACGGTGCATGGATTCTTTTTCTGAAATGGTACTTGTTTTTCAGCAGGCTATCAATTCTCTGTTTCGTGCTGTGGATGTTGTTCACGGTGGATCCCAGATTACGTAGAGTTCAGTCCATCTTCGCAAACCAGACCGGTACTAAAAACCGTAGCCTGTCGTAAGTATAATCAAACGAGAAATGTTTGCCGGATGCAGTGAAGTTCATGTAATTGGTTATCACTGAGGTCCTGTTGACAACGATAAAAAAACAACTAACTGGTGCTCTGAGCTCCCTGATTAAGACCGAACAGATGACTCACAAGACAAACGTAACGGACTGATTCGGTTGTCCGTTCGTTCATTTTCATTCTTCGGAACAGATAGGTAGCCGTTTGGGGTACGTCGACTTTGACCGGACCGTCAAGGGTCAATTAGTTACACAGTCCCTTTCATTGAGGCCAATCGTCTGATTCGTGCTAGCCCAGTAAGGCAAATCAGTGTGTGTACCTTCCTCCAAAATTAGGCAGTCAGGGAGTATTTTATTATCGCATAAATTCGATTGCCGTGTGTGCATATGACACTGACCGATGTAATTGGTTTTAGGTGCTTTATTCGCGTCACAGTGAATGACAAAAGACTTACAACCAAGGCTCTTTCATGGCATAGAATTTGGGCGATAAGCTCAATTAGTGACTTAACTAGGATAATAAATCGTTATATAACTTAGAAACAGCATGACACAGCCTTTAAATGTTTAAAAATCTGTTATTTTTTAAGTAAACAACAATTCCATGGAGCTCAACATGTTGATGGAAAATGAAAAAACACGTGGGACACCAGTCACCGTGTGGAAGGTTGGAAAACATGGTTTGTTTAGCAAAATCTCCCATCCTTTAGAGGTTAGCTCCACATGTGCGATGTAACAACCGAATGTCTTCATGACGCAGCAAATGACGAGATTTTGCGAATGAGTCGCGTGCTTATGGTGTTTTCGCAGACACTTCAGCAGATCATCATCATCATAACAGCCATGAGCCTGACCAAAACGTACTGTGGCTCGGGCTGCCGGTCACCTCAACAGTGACGTGGAATATCCTAGAAGAAAACGTTACTAAGATGGTTGAAAATTAATAGGAGTCTAAGCGAAGGAACTAGAAATGGTATGGGTGCAGGTACGCCATTGACTGCGACACGCTGCTATCTCGGATAGCGTCTCCAACCAGCGATTTGAGTGATCACGAGGACCCCCATCCAGGCAGGCGACACCTACCCACTTTACTCAGTGGAGCAGTCAGGGTCTTCATATTTCGTGACCACATTGTAGCTTGACCACCACGTGGTTTCACCTAACTGTTTAATGGAATAATGATAATCAGATAGGTGGGAGGCCCTACGGTCTCAAGTGCTTGGTTGCAACAACACGTAGGGTCCAGGACACCCCAATCTTATAAGACTAATCTACCTTTATGAGGTGTTGAATGCATCGTTTACAGATCAACCTTATCATTCGGCAAGTTCACTTTGGTATTCATGTCCCCTGCAGAGGCATTTAATAAAGGCAATGTACGGTAACCTGCCAACTGATAGTAACCACGCTCACAGACCTTTGGAACCTTTGAGTGCTACTTCCAAGATTTCATTCACAAAATATTTGAAGAGGAAATGGTACACTTTACACCCCTGTTGGAAACCTCTTGGTGCGGGGAACGCCCTTGCTTGCTGTTTATCAGTGGCATTATGCAATCAGAGCGTTCACACAATAATTCTAACTAACTAGCTTATTTCACCGGTAATCCTCAACGAAGGGAATCTCCTCAGATTGAATGTCAGGTAACCGAATCAAAGGCAGTCTTCGGACCCAAATATACCATGATCGTTACCTGAACAGGAGAGTACTGATGCTCTTTTATCTGCTGTAAATTCAAGTTATGTTCCATAAGTATGTAATCATGTCAGATGCCTGTGTTACTTTTATATACGGCCCTCTTCTTGGTTAGAAAGCTTCTGTATCACAAAACTTCTGGATGTCGTGGATGGAACACAGACAGGACTGACATCGTTGGTGGTAAAGTGAAGCACCAACATTTTATGAAGGTACAAACGACTACTAATTAATGCTACTTATGAGGTATCCTTTCTATCATTAATTAGGAACGAAAAAGTGTGGCCATCTCTGTTAGCAACTTCTTGCCATCATCTTTATAGCGAAGTGGTGGACGCCAAATCGAGATGGCATGTAGTCCAAAAACCCTTCCAAAATTCCGTCCATTTTACACAGTTTGATTAACTACTTATTGACAGCTAGCTAGGTCAAAGTGTTTGCAGTTATAAAACACCCGAATTTGTGTACGTGGTAAAAAAAATCATTTTGCAATATGATCCGGAATTTTCTCAAATGTTTTATCAAACATCAAGTAGTGTCGAAAACAACATTGAATGAACGACAATTGTCTGGGCTAGCCTTTTAGTTTTGCTCATCTGGAATAACGTGTGTTAAGTCAGCCATGAATCACCAACGTTGCTTCATAAATTCGTTTTGAACTGTACACCACCCAAACCCGATCGCAGTCATTGCACTCAGATAAACCTGACTGGGATCGTGGTTAACACGCTCGTTTCAAAAGGACGAGAACCGGAGTGCAAATTCTGATGTGGCGAAAGATATACCGTACTGCTGAGCTCTAACAAGAGCGAAACTCGGGCCTAACGCTTGTTTTCAAAGTGGGAGACAGAAAGGCATATCTGAATGCAAAGCTGAACGAATGTTTGATTGTGTTTACTTTAAAACGCTCCAAATCCCTAATGAAATTTAAGTGGATTCACAGGTGTTGCTAACAATGACCAAAAGCATTTAGTAGTTGAAATCTGTTAACAATAACACATTACTCATCTCGTTCACCATTGCTAAGGTGTGATTTGTTTAGTTTTTATCAAAAGGTATATGTGCTCAAGGTCCAGTTGAAGTTAACTTAAATCAGTAAGTCTCTGGACTAATATAAGTGAAAAGGTACTGTTGATTGAGCAAAGAAAATGAAAAGACAACGTCATACACAGTAAGTACCGCGTTACCTACATTGGCTGAAAAAATGAATATATTGTCAGACATGTGGGACACAGGGCATTACAACCGCGTAAAACTTATAATTCTGAGTACGTAAGCAGGACAAAAATTTATTTGTTAAAGTATATTAAAATCACAAAGCTACAATGAATACTTCGTTCGTAGTTACCATCCGTTTGCCGACCTCTCAGTAAAAGGTCACACTGAATACCAGTGCCACTGAGACTTTAAAAGATGTGACAACGTTTCTGAAAAAAACCTGTTGATTACCAAGTGCGACTTACTCGACAAAACATGTAATTGATGGGGCACCAACTTAGATCAGCTTCGGTAGTTAAAAATACAATCTCATTACACTCCCATCACTTGCCATTATAAGAAATGGCAGTCTTAATGGATGCATGTTAATAAGCTTACTTTGTGTACCAGTTTTCGTCTGGGCTGCGCTTACTTGATTACAAGCAAGCGGCCGTGTTTTACAATTACACAACCTCAGTCGATTCCTCGAATAACACATTATTCAGTAGTCAAACCACTAGATGCTCCTCATCTTAATTCCAGTATTTATTAGCTTTCAAACGTCAAGGACGGCGGTTTGAAAGACAACAGCGATGGCATAAGCTGCAATATGAATTTTTATTTAAAGTATTCGGCTCTTAAAGGTTGCCTTTGACGGTCACATAACCGGAAGTATTGTAGCTGAACAGTCGTACGGACAAGATAACCTCAACCGATACTGTTTTTCGCGTGACAATCTATTCCATCGAGTAAGCAGAATGGTAACTTCCAAATCTTCTACGGAACACGGATGGTATAATTTCATAAGTTGACCGTCGTGTCTTTGATCTGGACGTTTCGAAGTAGTCTTCAAGGCAACAGAACCTAACCTAGTAATTAATCAACTCGCCGAAAGACTGAACAAAAGATGAAATGATGTTAACAATAACACAGATAACGACATTTTCCGACATTTCTTGCTCACTATTTTTACGTAATCAATTTGTGGTTTAAGAATAATTTGGTTATTTAGTTGTCCTTGTGATATCAAAATATGAATTACGAACTTTTAATAGTTAAACCGTTGGCATTACTCATTGAAAAAAGACGACAACTACGACTATGATCGTCATTTAATCTGCACATGCAATTACTCATTTTGGTATTCTTACTTAGCACTGTTTAAGAACGGTATTTCTAAAACGTAGCATAGCGGACTTCCAACAATCAGCGGTGGTGTGCTTGTTGCACTTAATCGTATACGATCCATTTTGAGGGATCGTTATTAACGGATCAGTGCCATTAAAATGTTCAAAACGATTAAAAATGTCTTACGTAGGAAAACATTCAACAAAATGCATTATTTATTAGGACAGATCACCAACAGGGATAAGCTAAGAAGGACGACGTTTTATTAAAAGTGCCGCATAATTGCAAATTGTTGATAAGTGGTAAACAAACATGAAAATTTCACAGTCACTCCTGCTGGTCCAGTACGTTGGATTTGTCGTCAACTTGGAATCCATTTTCATCATCATATATTCTATTCATGAGTGCTGGACTAATTGACTGACCGTCGTTGAAAAACCGCTTCGCCTTTTGCTCGTGCCTTGTCTCCTCGCAACCGAGTCCATAGAATCCTTTGGGGCATACGCAGTGACATTTTTTCCATAGTCTATCAGGCATGTTAAGCCGACCACCATTAGCACAAACAGGAAAGCATTGTCGCACAAGGTAGTGAAGTAGTATTCGATACTGGTCCCTTAGACTTTTTTGGGTGACAAATCCGGAACCGTGCTCAATTATTTGTGAAGTGAGTAAAGCATAACTTGCGATTAAAATAAAAAACATCATTGTGATTCAGTTCGGAAATTATCTTTCAAAAGATAAACGCAAGGTATACTAGTTGATTTGTAGGTAAGAAGCGAGTTAGTGTGGAAGTCCGTTGCCTATATATCAACAATCAAGAACACAAACTCCATCAAAACTGGAGACTGTTCACGTGAACAGAAATTACGGAGGAGTGAATATTTGAGTTTGGAAAGAGAAACAAGCAAATAACCAATCAACAGATCACCACCCATCCAATTGAGACTCTACTCAATCCGCTCCTGACCATTTTTAACACAACATGACTGCATTTTTAACTGGAAAACCTCCCTCCCACGCAAATATAAGGAAATAAATAAAAGCATCCCCAACTTGACCATTTTCTCGAAGGCATTAAGCCACAGATCAAGGTTAACTTATTTCTGAAGCTATTGGTTTGGTCTGCACTGGTGATAATTATTACTGGGTTGTGTTCTCAGAAACTAAAATTGATTGTCACTTCGGAGAAGCGCACTTTTTCAAATTAGTTCAGTAGCAGTTGCGAAGAACGAAAGTTTATTGTAGAGAATAATTTCTAACAGTAACCGTAACACCCGATGGTGGATGATAGGACTGTTAACCTTGTCCCTCCTTTCTCCTAATCGACATTGACAGCTCAACGGTAATTAATATTTAATAATAATAATAATAATGGTATATTTCTCAACGCATCTGTGAGAAACACGCTCAAATGAGCCGGTGTATTGTGGTTATGCTTAGTTATTATGCTCTTTGTTGTAAATCGGATGAAATACCTGCAAAAAGTAGGACAGAATGTAGTCATAAAAAGTCATTAACCTTCCAATAAACAGTGCCCAGTTTAGTCATTATGACCAACTAGTATTTGAGTAAGAGGTCCGTCTGATCGGGGAACCGTAGGCTGCGTTGAACAGTAAGGACACATGTCACATCAGGTCAACATGAATGGCACGTAATTCGAATTATGAATGTGTTGTAAGAGCTAATTTGTCTGATGACTCATCATAAAACACTGTCAAGAAAATTAGTATCAACGGAAAAGTCAAAGTACATCTATCAACTCTATGCACTGTTCTACTTTTATTGAGACCATCGTCTTACGATAAAGCTGAATAATTTTTGACTTTCCATTCACACTCGCCACGAAGTAACACAAACTGATCACCGCGCACATCTGATCCCAGTTAACCCATTTTGTTGTGAATCAGTTAATCTGAGTGTTGTGCTTAGAGCTAATTAAAAGTATTTATCATCGTCGAAACCAGAACATTATTCCGTCCATCTTGATTGGAAAGCAAGCACTTTAGCCACAACATCATTTACAACACGATACGGATGTCCACATAATCATGGTCAAATATTTGGTCGGAATAGTGTTAGGATAAATTTCGGCTTGCCTGGTCTGTTCTACAAAAGAATAAGCACAAAAGTTTTTGAGTTATTACTTGTGCACCCTGTTATTGCTGACTAACACTATCTGATGTTACAAAGGTTCGAACTGGTGTTTTATAACAGCTCTCGATTCTTACTCCCAAACCGACAATCGAAGACTGATTTCGTTCTTGTTCGAACTCATCAGATAAATCTAGTCTGAGTGGAGTGCGAACCGACAGTTCTTCATGTTACAAACAGAAGCTCTTATCCATTCAGCCAATAGTTCCATAAGAATCACTTATGAAAGGTTGACAGTTTGAACACCCCTTCAGGGCAGCTCCGCTTTATAAGTAAAAACCGTGACAAAACAGGTTGTAGAACGTCGAGTTGAAGGTGAAATCAGGTGAGTATGACGTAGTCCCTTTTCCTGCTCTTGCAGCCATAGTCAGTGTAAACTGACAATCCGAGATCGACTCTGTCTGTCTGTAATGACGGGTTACGAAACAAGTAGTAACTCAATCACACATAAGTTTCTCCGTCACAAGCGATGCTCATGGAAATGGTGTCCGGATGAATGAGAGCCTCAGTTCGTTACGCGAACATTTGCTGAACCACCCCACCGTTCACACCCAGTCTGCCCGATATGCCTAAACAAGGATGAAACTGACCGTGGAGTGTCGGTGTGAGAGCGAGCATCAAAGAATTTTATAAAACACAACTTTTTTATTCACTGCAACCCGTGAACGAGGAATTTCTTTCGTTTTGAATCAACTGAGTGTCTCAAGATAACTGAACAGTGGCTTGGTTGTTGAGTGACGTTTTGGAAGTTGGATTGTTACAGCTGAGACCCCACTCACATTTTTAACAGCTTCAACATTCGAGAAAATATTATTAGTCTCAACTTTCGATTCTGTTACTGCTCCTCAGTGGTACATATTATTTCTAAGACAAAGAATCAAGCCCCAGTCTGCCTTCTGATAAGACATGTCCAATTTCGGGGCATGGCACATCCCTTTTACAAGAGGAAAACTTAGTTCCATTGCTAATTTTTGGAGGGGAATAGCAAGAAGATTTGGTTGGGGGCGAATTTCATGATCAGCTGCGAGTGCTGTTCAATTTTTGTCATCCAAGTTGCTCAACACTACTCGACAGATATTCTCAGTTAGCCGATTTTGGTTTCATAGGCTATGTGAAAAGCTTGTTTGTGTTAAACGGTATAATCAGTATCAGCCAGATGCGTTACCAATTATCCCGTTGAATTATGTGATAATTTCGCCTTTGATCATTTCACAGCGATACTCCTCTATCCGTTTTAACAAGCTTCTGGAAGGTCGATTTACACAACCTGTTGTACAACACAGGAGAACGAGTACATGAGGAAGAATTGGTCGGAAGCAGGATGTTTATATGTTGTAATCAGATTCAGAAGAAGTGATATGGCGAGCGACATAAGTACTATGCTGCTGGAAATGTGATACTAGCGATCAGAAATTGACCATCTCTGTCGTGACGCTGTCTCTGAAAGACGGGTGAAACTCTGTTGCCCTATTCTCTGACATACTGATGAGTCGTGTGGATCTCTGCGTTATAAAGTGACCAGCCTAAACTTATCCTCAGAATTCATTGGCGCTACGTTTTAAATTATGGTCCACTACGTTTGCAGTACATACTTCAATTGTTTTGCTTAACAAACAACAGGAAAAGTTGTCTCAGCTTGTGGGATACAAAATTACGTGCCTCAGTCCGTGTCATTCACTACTACAAAGCAAACTGTAAGTTACTAACAGTTGGTAAAGCGTTTGGTAAATTGTTAAGTTAAAAGAGGTCCAAATGTGATAAATCTGATCTTCGGTTCTTCATCAAAGCTTACCCAAACGCGACAATCGCTCTATCAGCTGAGTTGGGAAGCCACACCGGAAACTTAAAACTTACATATTTAGACTCAGTCACCCATGCATCCCACTGCCTTGAAAGTAATCCATAGAATGATTCAGAAGCTCGACTACTGAGGCAGCATTCTCCGGGCGGTTCGAGTTAAAACTCAACAAAGTCTATGTTGGGTATTGAAGTTTTGTGATTTGATATATTCGAGGCGACCCAATTCAACCAGAGCGCGGAATCTTGAAAATGGGTACTTTTCTAGAGTAACCAATCTGCCAAACTGTTTATTAATAATACAGCCTTCGTGATCATCATCGTTGTTAATGAATTCTAACGTAAGCTACTTGAAAAGTCCTGTTGGGGCAGTCGATCTCCTAAATCACTCAATAAATATGAGTCAGTAAGGCGGGCGAGTGACTGGGCTTAAATGTGCAATTTCTGCGATTCCGAGCACGATTTTGTTGCTCAGCTGATAGAGTGACTCTCGCTGGTTTGAATGCCACCTAAGACCAGATTTTTACAGTCGGGTCCCTTGAATTACCAGTAGAGACTATCGCTGCAGGTCTGTACCTAGAAGTTGACCCAGCCTCTGTATTGAACGTGGTGCTGAGCTGCGTCTGAATAAATGATTAACTCAGTTGAGACAATCTGTCTTTGTGCGAAAACTTCAACGTAACGTCGACACAGACATAAACCTAATTATATGACGCAGGTTTTGGAGCCCCAATTCCCTGGCCAATAGGTGCCTTACCAACGCCTGTGTTTCGGCTTCATCCGTTTGTCGATAATGCACCCGATAAACTTGAAACTCACATTAACAGTGCTGTTTCGGAAAAACTCCTTGTAAATTCGGGCACTGAAATACCGAACTAGATATGTGATTGACCAATTTATTCACACATAATCTATAGGACGTACAAGAAAGTGAGACTTGTGAACAGTGACGAAAACTGAAAAGAGTACCCGCACAGATTTTTCACATCAACACTTCCCGTATCGCCAACAAAATCAAGCTATTCGTGTATGATATAGGGACCATTCACGGCGGACTGTTCTCAGTAGTTTCGAAGGCCACTGTGCCGACGCGAGGTACATTGGACTACCAGTATATAGAATGGGTCTCAAATGTTACCATGAACTGTATACTTCCCTAAGCCGTACGAAATGGGAGTGTTGGAAGATATCGGTTCAAGGTGTTCACTCAGAATCACCATGAGCCCTTCTTATTTTAAAATATCTGCAGTGGTTTTCGTTTCTTAACTTTTGACTAGACTCGTTTTTCCCTTTTCAGCTTTACGCTCAGCATATTCGTCCTTAAAAAATAGTGTCTAGCGAACAAGCTCTTCCTCAGTGATTCATTACCAGGTTAAATATGTCACATTTATATTACATNTTTTNCAGGAGAACCATTAAAGGGGTAAACGGGGAATGGGTGCTTAATGAGATCAGTCAGTTCAATGTAACCCACTTGAACAGTGAGTCTCGTCAGGCTAACAAGAGTTAGCCATGGCAGATCCAAAGCCTGAACAAAACGTTTCCGGATGCACAGGGGTGGGTTGTATGGGCGAATTCCAACAGCTTTTGCTGTGGACAGAATCCTATTCCTCATCGCCCCCGACTGGGTGGCCTTAACTCGGTAGATTGGGCGAAATGCATCCAGTTTGAGCTGAATGAAGGAATTTATCGATAAAAGGACGGTGTCGCAATGGGATCACGGTTGGGACCATTATCTGCAAATATTTTCGTGGCGACATTGGAAAACGAACAACTGATTTCAGCGGTAGACCAATGCAATTGTTATAAGAGGTACGTTGAGAAGATCCTTTGCGTACCTGATAACAGCGTAAATCCGACCGACATATTAGCCACTTTCAACGTTACACGCCAAAATTTGCAATTCTCGTTGGAGACCGAAATGAATAGCCCATTAGGCTTTTTTGTACGAATGTTTACATCGTCGCACCGATAGCTCATTTCGGCGCGCGATACACAGAAGGGATAATTGGAATGATCAGTACATTCACTTCAACAGGTTCGTAGCGCTCGCCCTGAAAAGAAACCTAATTAACTGTTTGACTGGTAGGGCCGCAAGAATTTGCACGGACGACACAATCACTGAGGAATTGACGTTCATACGTACGATATTAATACAAAATGGATACCCAGAAAGGTTCACAGACACAGCTGCACCTAGTATACGAGAAAACAGTACAAATCTGATTACCTTTTAAGGGCGATACGCCAGCCGAAACTATCACGCGAAGGCTCACAATACAGTTAATAAAACATTTTACACCAAGTTACCTGTCCACTTTACGTCCAATCCGGTTTTATACCCACGCCTAAAATATTAAGTGCCCGTTTTTGCAGCCTCGTTTTGTGTATACTCATTCATTTGTTCCTGTGGTGCCAGTTATGCTGGCCGCACGACCGGACGCCTGTTCGAACGGGTCCGAGCACACCACCCAGCTTGATTCAACAGTGGAATAACGAAATCTGCCAGCAGTGACATACTATCCCACCTGGTGGGTTCGAATAACTCTGTTAATGTGACTGATACATTTCGCCCAATCTATTGAGTTAACGTGTCAAATAGGTCATCAAAAATCACAGGAGGGGTACGGATCACAGTCTAGTGGAGGATGAGGTTGTTGGTCTGAATGTGTTTGGTGTTACACGCGCCTGTCATGAGACATGCGTTCATCAGTGTCGAGTGGTTCATGCTTGCTCGGGTTTCAAGTGGATGTGAATGACTGGCCAGGGAGGTGGAGGGTTTGTACGAACTGTTTTGGGCACTTAGGCAGGGATTGTGGAAGTCTTGATAGCAATAGCCTCGGCCGTTGATAACAGTCGCACTCTGACAGCTCTGGAGCCGGATGACAAACCTTGCAGATTACCTCGAACGCTTCATCCAGGTTATTTGATGGCTAGTGTTCAAGTTAAGTGGGAGCAATGCATCTGGGAAATAGGCTTCTCGAACCGCTGCGAAGCCATTTCGGTAGTGTTCACGATCCTTGTCCAGATAGCCGCCATTGTTGGTCCTCCCAACGTAAACCTGTTTGACACACACAGGTGAGAGAATAGTACAGAAAAGACGACGAGAACTTGGGCAAACTATTCCTTCAAAGAAGTGTCCATACCGGCAGTGTCGTAACAGGATATTCGATAAGTCTCTGCTGCCAAGTAAGTACGCACCTCGACCCGCGTTTGAAAGTCTGACGGCTAATTTATTCACTGTTTGACTTCTCCCTCTATGTAAAGGGAACAAGACAGATAGGAAACCGGCTTTTCCTCCGCTTGTCTGCGACGAGTTCAAGTGTCGTACCCGGCCGCAGATTTTTGTCTCATGAATTTCTCAGGAATATCCATGTTCAATGAGGGTTTTCCCGAATATATCCACTTCCTCTTGGAGAGGTGTCCGTTGTTACAGACTTTGCGGCTCTGTTCAGAGACAACGTACGCAAATTTCTTTTTACTTCAAACAGGACAAAACTGTGAAAGTGGGTGTATTGACCCGTCGACGTTCTTTTCCTATTGATTGATATGTGAATTGTTCGCCTCTGGTTGACGAAGCAAACGCGACATCTAGAATGAGAGTCTGCTGTGGATGTCTTGGCCTCGACAGTGAACTTTATATTTCGGTGTGCTTTGTTGAACCAATCTAGTATGAACTGGGGTCAACATCGTTTGGAAGAAGACCAAAAATGTTCCACAAGCGCTTGTAGAGCTTGCACTTAGATACGATGTGACTGAGTTCAGTGGTCTCTATTTTGTGATAAATAATCAGCGAGTAGCGAACCTAGAGGTGAATCCATTGCTACTCTATCTTTCTGTCTATATAACTCTCCATTGAATTGAAATTGAACATTATACGGTGCAAACAACAATGGTTCTTTCAATTTTTCTCCCGTAATTCCGACCTCAATCTGATTGTTCTCGATATAGGTGCACAGATAGTCGATGGTTTCTTACAGTGGAACATTAGTGAATAGAGAAGTCACACCCAAAGACAACATGTTGTCATTCCCGATATTTACTGACACGATTGGGTCTACGAAGTCAAAGGTGTCTTTTAGGCTAAAAAGAGTTATTCGTGATTTGATCGGTTTTAATATCTCCACTAGCCACTTTGCTACAGCATGATGCGGCGAATTGTACATGTCTAGAATCGGTCTTAATAGCACTCCGTCTTTATGAACTTTGGGAAGACCATACAAACATGGAATGACCGTTCCCGTAGGTCTGATACGCTCGAAAGTTGAAGCATCGATAACGTCTGCTTGTTTCATTTGACGGAGTAACTTGGATAAGCTTTTCTCTATTGCTGTCGTTCTATCTTTATCTTTTTCCGTCTTCTGAAACTTTGAACTATCTGATAGAATCGACGACATTTTAGTAAGGTAATCTCGTTTGTCAAGTAAAACTATTCCCGCTCCTTTGTCAGGCTTCATGATTAAAGAATGCGGGTTGGATTTCAACTCTTTTACGGCTTCTAAGTGTTCACGCTTCAATAAGCTGCACCTCGATACCTTGCTATTCAGATAAGTATAGCAAGCGTTCACGAGAGTAGACTTACAGTGTTCAGCATTAAATTCTGATGAAGTAACGAGTCCATTTAGTTGAGCATGTAAATTTTCAAATTGAACTTCTGTGTCTAAACGGTTACATTCAGACTTCGGATGACAAAATTTTGGGCCTAGTGATAGCGCCTCTATCATAGTACGGCTTAACGTCATAGAGGACAAGTTGTGAACGTACCGTTCTGGTTCTTTTGGGAACTCAGCTTGCGGCTTGATTGGATTCAAACTACACAGCAGCTTTTTCTTCTTGTTGTTCGCTCGCTTTTGCACTTTTGTCTGTACGTATCGTTCGAACAACGTCCTGTCCTCCTCGGGGAGCGTCTCCACAGCAATCACACGCTGAGACCGATTACGCATTAATTCGTCAATTTTTGAAGACCACGAGTCTCTTTCGTTTCGAGCATGACGTTGTAAGGTTTTAGCGGTGGGTGGCACGTTGCAACGACGTAGAATATTCCAGAAAATTTTGGGAACTCTTATATACCAATGCAATCATTGAGAAATTTTACAACAGCCTTCGCTTCTCCGATTCTGGTGCTGAACCTAACATACTCGTTAAGTTGCTTCACCAGAGTTGGGTCTTTTGATCGTTTCAATCCTCTCCAGATTCCTGTAAAATTCATAAGAAGTCTGAGTTAAGGCCACCTAGTCGAGGGCGATGAGGCGTGGGATTCTGTCCACATCAAAAGCTATTGGAATTCGTCTGTATAACCCGTCCTCGTGCGTCCAGAAACGTTTTGTTCAGGCTTTGGATCTACCTTGGCCATCCCCCACCCTATTAGCCTGTCAAGACCCATGGTTCAAGTGAGTACTCGATTGCAATGTGACATTGAACTGCCTGACCCCATTAACCACCCGTTGCCCGTTTACCCCTTTAATGGTTCTCCTGTAAAATGCGTGATATAAATATAATGTATTTAACCTGGTAATGAATCACTGAAAGCGAGCTTGTTCGCTACGCATTATTTTTCGTGACTACGCCGGGAATTTTTACCTGATATTCGTCCTCGTTTGGTGAAATCATTGACATCGTATCATTGCAGTTGGTTCGATTCATAATTAATCTACTTAAGCCTTTACTTGGACCGACCAGAAGGATGCCACTACCCGCACAGATCTCAATCGAACTGTTATAAGAGTGGTAACAACAAATCGTCAAATTTGATACGGACTGCTTTAGATTGTGTTTCGAAATGGGTTTCAGTTGAATAACCTGATTAGGACCATTTTCATCTGGTACTTTGACTTCAAACCGTCCGTCTTTACGACGGGGATAACAAAAGTTGACCTGACTGTTGTTGCTTCTGTTCACAGAGCAATTGTCAGAATGTACATTTTACGAATTTATCTCTGGGTCGACCGGAATGTGTACCGGAGGTATATTGTCACTTAGGCCGGTATTAAATTTGTCCGTTTCTAAGCCCTGGTTCGCAAATCAACATATTTATTCGAGCCATATGGTTGCTGTAAACAAGTATGTAACTAGCTTATCCTGTATACTCTCGGGATGTAACCCTTAGTTTCAGGAAGTGATCGTGCAGTAGTAAATAAACTATATTGCCAACGATGATTATTAAAAAGTAGGGTAATGTGTTTACGTTTGCGTTACTTCCACTACCTAGATTTTGTTGGTTTTATTAAATACCCTAACAAGTTCAACATCCACGTATACTTATAGTAACCTGGTGATGTCTTATTGGATTTTTACCCTGATTTTTTATCTTATGCAATCTTAATCGCCAGTCTCAACTACACACCTGCATCGGCACTGTTGACATATGTCAACATCTAATGTTAGTACATATGACGTACAAAAGTGTCCAATAGGTTACGAACGCCTTAAATGGTTTTAAAGATCAGAATAGAACAAAGCATATGGTGCAGTCACGACTGGATGACGATCAGTTGGTCGGCCAAGTGTGCTGCTGAGATCTATAAAATATTTTTATTCCTGCAGTTGTGGTCCGGAATGAAAACAAACACTCCGACTACTCATTACAAACCTCTTGTACGAGATACTTTAGATGTGTGAGAAGTTCTCTAAAACGACTGATGACAAAAGATTTTGACATGTCTTTGAGCAAGTGCAAAAAGCTCTTGTAAAGCAGGCCGTATCACATGTTTTCTTGCTGACTGCCTATCAAATAAGTACAAAGAGGTCTGGTAGGTAACTTTATTAATTCGGCTTTCATTTTCACCTCGCAAATGTACTTACTAAGTAGGTCATATTGATTTCATTTATACCAGCACTACACATCTGTTGTGCACAACTTATGAAACAAATATATTTTATCGTCACGAGCGCGGTTTCTACTCACCTAGTTTATCTGAAAGTTTACGAGATCAAGTGAGAAGTTATAACTTAGCATTCTTTCGGGTGCTCGCTATGAACACTTATTAGCCCAATTTTCCTTTCACCACAGTCACACATTTTTACCTGCTACTAAACTGCAAAGCACTTTTATTCTGCGTTTTACGTGCTTACTCCCATCATATGTCACGGACAGACCTCATGTGACTACCAGTCTGAGAAATGATCACACAGGTCATTCACGTAAACTTGTCATTCAAAGACAACTGCGTGAGGGCAGTTGTTTACCGGCGATCAGTAGAAGTTGGAGGAAATCTTGCATCTCAGCTGCCCTGTGTTGGACTGTGTCAGTCAAAGCCGGCTCAAAGATTCTTAGAAAAAAACACTGCCTAGGCACAATGCGCATTCCTAATAATATATCCAGATTGGCATTTGGTTTAATAGAGACCTGACTGCGTTTACAAAGATACTTAACGCTGCGGAATCAGTGGACATTTCCATTTACTAAATGAGTAGACTGCAAAAGTTGTGACCAAACCAATGCTGTTGCTATTAATCAGTGTACAAAATAAACACGAACCAACTTTTTTGATTGTCAAGCACGTGATGAGACGGGTCATCCTATCATGTGACTTCGTTCCCTATGTATGGATATATAGTGAAAATGCATATTTTCGAAAAATCGCTGAAGAGATTATTACTGAGAGTGACTGTCTACCGCATTAAAAACAAGACGGCTTACAGCGAAGTTATCGCTAACACGGTAGTAATTATTTAAGTCCTTCTTCAGAAGTGCATCATTCAGCTTTTGTTTGACTAACCTTTGATTACATTAACCTACCACTTAGTTTACATGTTACTTAGTCGACGAAATCTCACAAGTTATGTATTCCTTTGACATACCTCTTTGAATTGGACTACCCTCCAATATAACCTTAGTGTACAATTAATTTTGAGGCATAGTTAGTTTAATTTTCATGTAAAAAACAGCTATGCATTACACAACCACTTTACGGAACCACTTTCTACCAGAAGACAAACAATAATTGCGGAAGGTTTTCATCGTTTTACAGTTGGAAAGTTTGTAAACTGTCAAACAACATCATAAAAACGTCACTGGCTTATCGAAACATCAACAAAAAGTGTACACCGACAATAAAATTTTGCAGGCGTAATCAAAAGTGACAGTAAACATCAGACCATCGCACACTTTTAATCATGAAATGTTAATTCTATATTAGGCACATCATACATAAGACAATGATGTAATGTGCACTGCACAATTACGTAAAATAGGCAAGAATAGTTCAAGTGCTAACTTAAAGTCAATAACTTTGCTTCGGTCATGGTGACATCAAAAAATAACTGGAGACAGTAGAATCACATTGTGTGATGCTGTCTGCTCAACTGAACTGATAAATACTAAACCTTCCCGATCAGCACGCGTGATAGATTTGATTCTCAATTTATCTGTTAAGTACACGGAGCTAGTTAGAAGGTTGGACATTTTATCGACTACAATAAAACGAACTGCTTTTTTACACGAGTATCATGATGCGAACTAGATTCCTTACTCGAAAAGTAGGGTCAAATTACACTAATTTCATTGAAACCGTTTGAGAGGGTTGACTTCCACACATTCCTACGGACTAATACGCTCACTGTATGAAATTGTTCTCCATAAACTTTGAAAGGTTTATAGTTCGTTCACTACATTTTAGAAGCAGACCTACAGACAATAAGTCGAACGAAGACAAAACGAAAGAACAAAACAGGATGCACTAACCACATGGTAAATTAGGCTTAATTATTAAGAGATTTCAACGTGCTTAACCAATTTACCCAGCGGAATGATTTTTGCTATGTATACTCCACTGTCTATTTGTGGTTTATTATTATGACCTGCGTTCTAATCACTGTATACAGGGCTGATTACACCCAAGGCAGTTGATTACTCCCAACGTAGATTGATGTGAATAATTAAAATGACCCTCATTAGAAAGAGTCCAGCCTTCGGTTAGCCCATCATATAGAGCAAATGTTAACTCAGGCTGCCTTGCAGTAAACCATGTTGATTCATCAGTTCGCATTTTTATGGTGGTTTTTACGTTTCCTCAACCAAAACCCAAAAATGAGTTTACATTTGAAGTGAACAGTTCCCAATACGTGACTATACTAGCCAATCACAAGCAGCTGACTGACATCAGTCTAAGGTGTAACCGCATAGAACGGCCTTTGAAGGTATTATAATAAATCCATCAGATACTGAGAAAAATATGTAGATGAAATCTTTTGAAAAAGCTCCGTATAATGAGATATTTTACCAGCAAGGGAAACAAGCAAATATTGTGGCTTTGCATCTAACTACCTTAGTACATGATACAAGACAACTGCTAACAACTGCAAACTATAGATCTACTCTCCAACAGTCGACAGATACATTTTGCTCAGCCAGGATGTAGAGTTTTGAAAATCGTTTATCACGCTGGACTTGTGATAAAACAGGCTTCTGGTATTGGGTTATTCCGAAAGTAAACAACCGAGGGTAAAAATGGCATGAAAACATAGCAGTTAACTGCGATTAGCGCATTAGTTCGGTTTCGGTGGCCACATTGTCTACACAATACTGATGGCCATGGTTTTAGTCAACACGCCTTCATTGAGGACAAAAATTTTATTGTTTGTGTCCCGTAACAACACTATGAACAACCTGATCGAGTGGATGTCGGCATTGCCACGCATTGCAAGCAGCTCTCTCATTTGAAAAACAACTGACAGTCATTGTTGGTGTTCTCTACTCTTCGCCTTTCATATACCCAGTTCGATGGCATTACTGTGCTTACAAACAAGTACATCCCTACATTACTTCTGAAATATTTGATCGAATCCCCCTGCTTCTTAGTACAACGGTTTGGCTGGAGTTAGAAGTTTCAATCATGTGAGACACACACATAGCCTCACGATCAGTTACACACAGTCGTTGCCACGATGGGCTGACAGTCATCATTTTGGTGGTTGGCTATAGAGGGCGCATATCCCTCGCTTGGACAACAAATGTTCCAAACTGTCTGTATGTTCCGGGGGTTCAATGAGGAGAGGAGTGTGAACATTTCGTGGCATTAGTATCCATAACTTACTGATACAAGTCACACTATTATGATCATGTAAAAGGTTAGCAGAGACGAGAAACCAACTCTACAACATTGACTGTTACGTCATTTTTAAATACAGTGACAGTGTAACTCAGCTTTTATTAACTGACCTACTTTCTTCCACCTGAAAAGTAAACCAATTGTTCTGACAGGTTCCTCTTTTTACAGAGTATTCTCATCAAAGTAGTGCTTAGTTGCAATCAAGTGGTACGACATTTGTTTCGCGCGATTCGGACTCATTCTCACGCTTTCTTGTTTTTACTGTACTGCTAGAACATACAAACATGAAGTAACTTAAACTGGCCTATTCCTTGTTTATAAATAATTATTTTATGGAAGATTTGCTATGTGGCGTTAAACAGCGCACATGCTCGAGACCAAATTGCTGGTGCCAATATATACCACAAGCGTAATGTAACTTAAACTGGCCTATTCCTTGTTTATAAATAATTATATACAAGTGACCATTACAAAACGCTAAGACCAATATGAATTGTTTACATTTTCTATAAGCATGTACACTAAGCTGGGGTCAACCCGATATTGTAAATATCATCATGTAACATGAGCACAAGCCAGACTAGGACCCTATATAAAGCGGAATATGTGTGCTGTGTTGTTTGGTCTATGGTATAGAAGATAGTAAACGAAATGTTATCTTCTCGCAATGTATGTCTTCTATTGTTATTGGTGAACCATGGTATAGAGGCAGATTACCAGTCACTGTGAGTTCGGTGCGGAAACAATCGGCGAACTTCTACTTCCGTCATACCAGGGATCCTCAAATGTAAATTACATCCAGGGGATAGGTTATGACATCCACTCGATCAGGTTGTTCATAGTGTTGTTACGGGACACAAACAATAAAATTTTTGTCCTCAATGAAGGCGTGTTGACTAAAACCATGGCAATCAGCATTGTGTGGGCTACAGTTAATGATTCATGTCTGTCACCCTCTACATTATTAACCGTTTGACTTCGTATCAACTTCGTTCAACTATGATTGCGTTTTTTCCTTGTGAACCTTTATTTGGCGAGATAACTCGAGGTGTCAAAATCGCAACAGTACCTTTTGGTCAGGCTCATGGCTGCTATGATGATGATGATGAGGAGGAGGAGGAGGAGGACGATGATGATGATGATGATGATGAGTGCTCTGGATGTTTCTGAGTGTGTCGGTGTCGAAGAATTTGCTGTCTCTCACTTCAGTATGTACCAGAGAAAGATGATAATCTATTGTGATATTACCCAAACTAGCACATATGAGTTCTTCATCACTTAACTGCGTGTTAAACTGGCAAATTTTGAACTTAATCTGAGTGAAAATTTCTCAGTCACGCTTACGACACAATTGTGTATCGAAGGTGAGATATACAGCTGGTCCTTGAATTGAAATACGTTATGAAACAAAAGTGAAATAACTTATCTCACACTCCTTAATTCACTTATTAGAAGGATACCGAAAAGTTCCGAAACGGAATAGACAATCCGTCCCGTTAGCATCCTGCGGATAATAACGTGATATAGATTTTCTCTGGGCTACTACTCGCATTATAACGCGTTTCAGAGGGATTTGGGGTATCATGCGGTGTATCTATCTCACCTAGTTCGACGCAAAAATTATGATCCTTGGCTCCTGCAGCAAGTAAAATACAGTAGAACGTCAGCATCAAAACCAACCTTTCGGCCTAGTTAAATGGCGTTATTAGATGAGGTGTGGCTAGTAGACAGCAGATTGTTAAATGAAAAATAACGTCGTCAGATAACCCTCGCTGGTTTGCAAGTAGGGGAAACACAAACGACTCAAGCGCACAACAAAGGGCAAACTGACAAAAAGCCTACATTCGTTTAACATAATTTATTGTTATTCTGAAACGCACAAAGCCTCATCTACCCGATTAGAAATTCGTAGATCGCAGCCGAAATGGTAGTCGATGACTTAACTGTTAGTCAAAGGAAAACTACCTGTTGGCTTTAACTCACATCGTATTTGTCAGTTTTGTGCAACTGTGACTTAAATTACATCGGCGGACAAAATGCTTGAACTCTACGGTGGAGGAACGTTTGCCGAAGTGGGTTCACAACGTGAATGTATAGCTTAACTTATTTGACTTCGGCTCATTCAAACCTTCAGCTTTTCATCCGCTATAAACAAACTGACCACAGATCTATAAAACATCCTTCCCCAGTTACGAATTTGAATAGCGAAATCAGAAGACCGGTTTTGCAAGATGGTAGTACCATTTCGTATGTTCTCGTCAGTTGCTACACATCATCGGAATATTTTTGAGTCAACACTTAGGACTGTAATACTTTGTTCCATACGTACATTTTGTGTTTCAGTGATGACGTTGTGATTAGCCGTTTCAGGTCAGCACCAGGTATACAGCAGCAGTTATACTAACAATTACCTAAGCCAAGTTACCATTCAAAACTATAACGCCGTCCAAATCCTTGAAATCCTGTAACATCATTTCCCGCCCTCAGATGGGATGAACCAGCCGAAGAAGAGCTCTTTCCAACGCCGGCTTACCATTCCTCAGTATCTCACCTGACAATCCATCCCCACCACGCAGTTGTTCAATCTCTCCCTGCAAACCTGACAAATTCGGGGCCAGAATCAATGGAGGATTTCGACGCCATTATGTAGCACACTATTCGCGATCAATCAATCAGAGGTAGCAGGACGATTTATTAGGCAGTCGAAGTGTTTACGCCAGACTCCCATGATGCCCTCCGGATGCGTGCACGAACAGTCGGTGTCTACGTTAACCGATACTCTGGTGGATCGGACGGATGGACCGAAAATCACCTTAAGCGAATCGTAGAACTGCTTGTGTTGTCGGCGATCGGCGTAGCCCTGCATCCTGCTCACCTTGCTTTCTCCACCAGTCGTCCTTGATTCCGCGAACACGTTCGGCCAGTGGACGGCAAGCACTCTAAAACGTCGCTCTATTGTCTTCATTGTTCGAGTCCATTGTGAGAGCAGCAAACGCTGCATTATTCTTTCGTATCTAGTTGGAAGTAGCTTCGTTGTTGTTGAACCAGTCGGGACGTTACTGACGTTCAGCATCGATCGTACCGGTGGCTGCTGCCTCGACCTGTTCCTTGAAGTACGGCCACATATCTTCAGGGGTAGTGGACACAGGAGCGTCTTTCAGACGAGCGGCAACGGCACACTGAAAGCAGCCCTCGTCTCACAGTTCTCCAATCGTTTGACATCCAATTCTGCCGTTGTCCGGATGATCTACAATAAACAGACTTGCGTACATGGATAAATAATTTAGTCCTGACCAGTCTATGATCTGTGCTACATTCATTGTCGCACGTCACCCATGTGATATGCACTTCACGAATGCTGTTTAGCCGCACAATCACGTAAACAAACAAGTGACGCTTACCGCTTCTCGGGTGAGTCCACGTCGTGATGTCGCTCGCATCCAGCTGGAATCGGGTGTTCGTGATAGCCAGCTCGTGAGTAGCACACAGGTGGAGCAGACGATCACCGTTCTCATTGACTGAACCAATGCCGTAGGGTCCGAGGACTCCCGGCCAAGCTACTGAGTCGCGCCCGACTCGAGCGTTCAAGTCACCCAGAACAAACAGTCGGTCACTCACTGGTGTCGACCGGATTGTGACGGACAGCTGATCATAGAACTGGTCCTTTGTATCATCAGTGTGACACATAGTTGGACCATAAACACTGAGAAATGTAGCACACTTACCTCGACCGAGTCGCAGGCGCATAGACAGCATTCGAGGGCTGATGCCGTGCGGTTCGCCTATCATCAAAGCATTGATGTGATCAGCGACTGCGAAACAGACACCATGCTCCCGAGCACCGTCTGCCGGGTAACCTATCCAGTAGAAGGTGTACCCAGCACCTGCTTCTTGCAACTTAACTTGGTTTGCAAGCCTGGTCTTCACTCAAGTCTTCTAAGTCGATTCCATACCGGCTCGGTTACATCGCGATCAGTACGAATCGCCGTTATGACCGTCCTGCGTCGCTGCATCGATCCAGCGGTGTGCGTGCATTCCATATCTCCATGGACAGGGCCTTTCTCAGGTTGATGTTCGTGTTATTGAGACTCGAGTGAGCATTGTCTGCTCCAATATTTGTGCTAAAATAGTCATTAGAGAAGGGGTAAGTGGAAAGTTCGGCAGTGGCATATTTTCACTTATTCACTTCGCCGCAAGCAACGGATAGGTCGACCCAGTTTATCCTGCGTGACGGCCGATGCAGTATGGTATTTCGTTTGTTTGTATGATCATGGTTTTTATGGGCTTAGGATACTGCCAGGACGCCCAGACCTAGACAGGAGAGCGATTAGGGCCCTCAACCAAAGCCTTTGGCTCAAAAGCCTGTACCGCAAGGCAGCGGACGACACACATAAATATCCACCTAAAAACGCAACATCGTCGATCACCATCAACAACCAAATTGCAATAACTAACCATAGGCTGCACAGCCACACCTTTAAAATCAACATGCTTACATAGGACAAACGAAGTAAGACATACATGCATATTATTGTAGGGGCAAACATGTCAAAACACACATGACCAGACCAGGCAAGAAGAAATGTCAAGCAGAACCAAAACACAACACACTGGCACCATCCACAACGAGCGCATCTGCCTTTTGTCTGGCTGCTCCTCTTTGGCCAATCTGACATGGTTGAACTTGCAACGACCGAAGTCCTAGTCAGCATAGCCCGCCGGATCAAAACAGCACACAAGACCTGACCACCACGCCAAGGTAGCAGTGAAGGTCAATCTAGACTAACTATGAAATACACATTTCATAAGTTGACGAAAAGATTCCAACAGATGTGCCGTCACAACTTCATAAAAGTTCGCACATCATCATTGTAATCCGCGATACCCGAATGTCAACGATTAATAAATCTCAAAACTGGCATCATGTGAAATTAAAATAAAAGCAACAGGGAAACGGTCATGCATGCCCTTGTTGTAGGGAAGGCTGGAGATTTCCACCCAGGAGGAAAAACAGCAGGACTGCGGACTTGGTATTGGAAATAATAGGAATAACATTCCGTTTGTTAGCCATTATGAAAGTACGTAGGCCGAGGCTGTGAAGGCTTGTCAGGAGATTCAAAAAACCCAGTGAGCTTTCTACTTCTGTGGTGTCTTGCACTGAATAAGAGTTGAAAATAAGATGAAACAAATTAAATGGACCGTTTCACAGTATCGCACGGAAATATCCCTGCATACAGAGATATTAACATAGGCTAAACCTGATTAGGGAGAAGTCAACGATGGTCGATACATACTGTTACATACCGGTCAACTCTGTAGCTGCATGTGTTCTTTCGAAAATTTGAGTTCAGTCCAAACTTGACAAGTTATACGCTATCTATGCTATATACGTTATAATATTAGGGATTTACGGCTGAAGTTACCAGCCTCAAACCTAAACGAAACCTTGGTGTGTTTGAGTTGGCACTAAACACAGTTATTAGATACATGTGTTTGGTAATCATCACTGTTTTATTTTGCAATAAAGACTTCCACCGCAGTAAAACGTTTAAAGTCAAGTTTGATGAACGTAAATCTAAAAATGGCAGCCACCACTACGTAGGGAAAGTTTTAACCTCCTCCTCAAAAAGTGCCTGTTGCGCTACCTTATTCTACAACGATTACCACAGTAACCTCTAAGACTAACCTTTTTTGCACACACGGCCTCCTCAGACCGACCATCAGCCACCATCACACACTACCACAGTTCATTTTACTAAACTAAAGGATGGTTCGTTCTGTCACTTAATGATTCTCCTACTCGAAGTTGGCGAGATAAATGATATCCACAGGTTTGGCAGCAGAGAACTGTTGTTTAACAGGTAAGTAAAGACATTTCCATCTGAAAAAGGAAATGTGATATAAGTCGTCAGATGAATCAGTTTTGGACGACGTACAGGAATTATTGTATTCGCAACTGAAAGTAAGGAACATAACACGAATAATACCTTCGGTTTGACAAAAGTCAAATTATTTGTTCGTGCTCTACCAAGTAAAGCCTCGTTTCTAAGAGGTCAAAGGGTTAAGGACAAAACTATTCAAATAATGCGTCGCATCTGTGCGGAAAAGAGGCGTGAAGTATGGGGACTTGACAGATTTGTCGGTAGTAGGAATCAAAGAAGCTGAATGCTTACAAAAGTCATATTCAAGTTTATGTGTACTTGTGAGACGGACCTAAATCTTGGGCAAAGAAGCACAGCTGATCCTCCTAGGTTAGGATACAGTACACAAAGATAACACATAGAAATAGAAACCTTCAGATTTCACCCAGTAACTATTTAGCCCACCGGTAAGTATATCTGAGAGAGTCAAACTTGTATTATGGCCCGAAACTATAAATCCAATAGTCTTTGGTTTCGAAAGCTATAAAAAGAGTTAAGTTAGTATGTTAGGAGACTTTTCTACACGAATTTGATAGTCGAAAAGATGAAGATAATACGCCACATCATTCACGCAATGGTTTGAAGTGAGTTTATAGTGCACAGTATAGCGGCTAGTTATGGCACAAAACGTAGTGTCTAATTTTGTCATCATCCAATGAAAACAGAATGACACTGATAACATAATTATCGAAAGTAGCGGAAACACCCCATAGAAAGCTTTTCTAAGCTGCTTAAACCAACAGGCCTGGGGCGTTTGCAGTATATGAACTTTGATACGTTTCCATTAGGTTTTTACGGTTGCGCATTTAAGATAAGGTTCAGAAGTAACTCAGGACCATATGAGGCGAACAAATCAAAACTCCAATTTTATAAAGACTTTCACTGTGTAATTATGTAACACCGATTAGTAATGCTCTGTTGATGAAATGTTCTGTACCAAGATTTCTGCGCTTTATTCTAACTCTGCTCAAACTCTTTCGGTTTGTAAATTCTCTGCTGCCATTTAATGCGGATGACACTTAAATGTGGCTTACAGTGGGCAGTGTAACTGAAGATGTGAAGTTACGGGGCGATTCAAGCATATTGTACCATTCGGCTGCTGACGAGTGGCTCCCGTTTAACATGACTTAATGCAGTGATGCATCTCCGACATCCGGATTGCACAGCTTATTTTCTAGGTGTTACTGCAAACGAGCTTGACTTAAACACAAATGCCTCACAACAGTGCGTGAATGACCAAAACGACAACTTGATACTTAACGTACTCACCAGGTCGTCTTCAAGGTATCCACCGTACTGTTCCACCATCGCTAGTTCACCCTAACCTTGAACTGACTAAGCTCGTCATCTTTAGGTCGTAAATGACACTGCCTTCATTGAAAGGGCCTAACGCAAGGCTAAAAAACGGGTTATGGCGCAACAATAGCAGTATGAGCCTTTGGACTTGCATATAATAGTCTTCTAGCATCTAGGTGTGTTCAATCGGGAACCATCTACCAGAGTCTATCGTAACTAAGTCATCGGCAGTTGAGTTCACGTGCGGACTTAGCGCACATACCTGCGACATGGAACCGCCCACCATTCAGTATCTTCTGACATTTTCTTTCGAAGTTATTTTACTTCAGATCCTTTGATATAGAAACAATCTTCTGATTTGCCACCTATTTTGAAACGTTTAACACTGATTCATATGTATACGAGCCTCGTCAACTTCCGTTAACCTGTAATTTTCTATCGATTCCATGAAACAACGACATCCAATACTATGTGCATAAAAGCGACGGGTCAGCCTACTCTGATAGTGGCATACTGGCCTGCCGTCCCCATTCCTTCAAATCAACTTTTTTGGACACGCATAGTCAAATATATAAACATACTGGCTGTTTTGTAAGCGTTTAGTTACACAACATGGAAATGTCAGCATGCTGCTGCACAAGTTTACTGATTGTGTACTGAATGAAGATAACCGGCACTTTAAATTTGCAGTTATTATTGTCACCTGGTGTATGTAGAACTCGGAACCGAAACTGGTGCTTCTTTCATACGTTTTGAAGTTGTATAGTCTAAGGAATGCTTGGCTGCCCACCAAGTCGTTTCGCAGCGCTTACTTACCCATTTCCCAAAAGACAGGTATCGTAAGAACGGATACTTGTGGAGCAAAGCTACGTGGGTAACTTTTCCACATGTTAACGAAGATAGTGGAAGGTACGTGCACGCAAATACTAGGTTTTTCCTTTATTCTTATACTGATGCATTCACCTACTCTGTTTTCTGCTCCATAAAGAAATGTACTGTACAAACTTCAGACGTTGGGTACGATCAGCTTAGCGAACAACTTTAGCAGTGTTGAAAAGTGGCTGGCTTTTCGGCTAGTTTTGGTTTCTCAACCGGCAAACTGGGAGCATTAGATTGCCTCCTCCTTGAGTAACCCTCACCAAAACAAAATAGTCTCTATCAATGAGTTTTAAACTTACGGTTCTTGCTTGTCAACACAATGATCTGCACAGGTTGGACAGCTTATCCGTATAAAGTTCTCAGTAACTCAGTGGCAACTTACTCCACGATTTGACATGCGTAATGGCCCAATTAAGAGCGAGAAAGACTGTCCGTCACCTTGTTGAAAATTGTCAACAACATCAAGTTTTATTAGATAAATCCAGTAAATTATATGGGCTATTTGGTAACCATGACTAACGTTATTCTTCATTAAGTCTTTTTTCCTGTAGTAAACTGAAGTGTTGTAGCCCGAAACCAGAACAGTCAAGATTTGCATTATAGATCTACCAACTGGTGAAAACTCCACCCCACTTCGCCCCTAGCTTTAACTTACCATCATGGTAACTTCTGTTTCGTTTGTATGAGGTTCATATACCATTATTTAATTACTACGTTGTTAATTACTGTAAACATTAATCTGGTATTCTACACTTCAACTCACTTAACAATTTTTGCCCTTCCGTTAACTTTTAACTTGAATAACTCAAGTTTGCAGATAATCGTTGCAGCAGATAATCCAACGTGCGATGTTGAGACTTCCTACCTGGGTGTATATTATATCAGTTTGCAACCTATGCAGTGTGTTTTACTTTTAATGACTAACAATACTTCACTTTTGTATGGCAATGTCTTTGCAGTACTGGTCGCATGTTGCTCAGAATGAACAAAGTAACTTTGTAAATCAGTATGAAATCTGTATACACCGGTTTGCTCTTCTCTGCTTGCGCATTCGATTGATGATACTGCAGAGATCTATCGTCCAGTCCTACTACGAACATCGTCGCGGCTCCCATCACACTTCAAAAGTCGGAGGTAACTTCACAACCCCTCTAATTTTCGTACACAGGTGATTTTGAACGTTGTGTTAGTCATTCTGGATACCTATCAACACTTTCTTTGAGCCCAATTCCTTGATTGTCGTAACTTGTCTGAACTCATTAATTTTTGGGCTGCATCGGTTCGTTTTTTCGTCACCAGTAATCTAGTGAGGTACGCTTACGTCTACTTATGTTACCCATTAATTCGTGTTTATCGTTGTAATAAAGGATCCAGTTAAATTACGCATCAATGGAACTTCAAGTTATGTGTACAAGATAAATCACTTCTGGCTTTCCTGGCGACGTTAGATGTGAGGTTCACGTTAACCAGAGGTTAGAAAATTCACTTCAAAAAGGCATTCGGTACTTTAGAATGCCGACAGATACCCATCCTTCTAGCAGGGAAAAATGGATAAAGGCGCGGCGATCTGCTCAGTTTCAAGAGATGGTGACTATTTGTAAGTTTTAAACGCCCAGTCTGCAATTCTCCACTATCTGCCAATATAATTGAATGAGAATCAAAAATCGACAACCAAAAAAACAAACTGGCTTACGAATGGAAATTGCGTTTTGGCGACAAAATCGTTCTTGCACACGAATCCAGTTTAGTGTTGGAGCTACGCCAAACCATTTCTTATATTTGCTATCGGTAAATACATAATCAAGGCAAATAAATGTTTTCCTTATATGGTACTCAGTTCTCAACAACAAAATCTGTTCACCGACTTTGATGTCCAATAGATCTCAGGGACTTCAGTGGTTAGTATTTATTTCCGTTGATTTTCAAATATGAGTAACGGTATTCACCACGTCGCTATCCCCCAGTTATCGTCCACAATCCACTGACTGTTCTGTAGAGGTTAAGGAACCTGCTGAAATGCCTATTCAATAAGTTTTAAGGAGAGAGAATAAGTAGGAGATGTCCGACGTTTTCCCGTTCACTAGATGTGGCATGTCTAGTTGAATCCTGTCTGACTGCCATGCAGCAGGCAAAACATTCCTCGTAGTCTCAGAAAAATCATTCGACCAAGCATAGTCAGCAGAGTGCAAGCAGACTGAAGTCGTCCGGTGATTTATAGGTGGAGGCACAGCTTATGCGTCGCGTCAAATGCCTGGCTCCCCTGCATCGCCTTCAAAGTGAAAATTTTATTTAGACATACCAAATCATCCACTTGGTACTAAGAGTTGTTGCGAGACAATGACTGATAGGTTAAAGTCTACCTATCGCCTACATTTTACGCACCAGTGCCAATCTCGTGAATACGTTATGAACCACGTAGAACCAATTTTGTGCAAAATCCGCCAATTTAACAAATCCAACAGGCGAAAATCCTATATGGGTCTGACGAACTGAAAATTACTCTTCTTTCCAAAAAAGATAGGTCCTGATTGTGTCCAATCAAGGATATGCTCATCACTGGCAATCTACCCGCTTCACGCTACTGTTGCTACTCCAGGCTGCAAGCTAATGTTGAATTCCCCTAACAACGAAAAGCCTAGTGGTCGAAAAATAGTTTGTAGAATTCGGACAACAGTTGTTTCAGTCATATGACAACTGTTGGTCATCCGTAAGCGTTTTTGATACCAAAAGCTTATCTAGCCTGTATAGCCAAGTGGTTGTGTGAAACCAGGATTACACAGTGTTCACGCTTAGCCGAGCAATTCACATTTATGTTGAAATATAAGCACACAAAATGGACATGTTCTACTAGCAATGTTCACACTTCAACTGGTCCAGCGGACAACCGGTTTACGAATCCAGAAGGCGACGTAATCGTTTAAATTGTCTTTTGAACGCTTTAATTTAATTATTCTTAAAGTACACTACTGAAGTACACATCACCTACGAAAGAATTATTTACTGGTTGTTGTTATTAAACACTCTTTGCAACCAATCTCCCGCCTTGGATACTAAATTTATTTGCGAAGATAAATAATCTTTTGCTATGATCAGTTTGTAACATTTTACAGTGGCCGTTTAGCATTCGTACGAATTCCCCAAGAAATTGGATATATCGCCCTGTGAATGTTGGTTACAGTGGTCCTATCTGAATAGATCGAACAATAAATGGACCCGTATAAGTAACATCATAAGAATCCATACTGGTCAAAAGCAAGATAGGTTCGTATACAGACAAACGGTGTTGGTGTTAACTCTGTTTTCAACCGTCGAAAATAGTGCATATAAAGCGTAACAAAGTGTTCGACTGTTAAGGGAAAATAATATACCTTGTAGTTGGAGCTTTACTCTCATGCTGACATCGACTGCAGTCGGACAAAGACAAAGTCCGGCCACAAACTACTCCAAAATAACTCAACTAAGGCGCAATAAACGAAAACTAATTGCATGTAACCCAAGTAAGAGTAGATTTTTTTAAGATAATTATTTCCGCAAGGAGCTAACTTTTTCATCCCGGTTTCAAAGGAATAATTTGTTAAACTTCGAAAACTCTAATTATCTGATTTAACTCTTATCTGTTTTGCATGGGACGTATCTTGTTTTCATCTTTCGAAGACAAATACAAACACCGAACCAAAGGTTGCTAAAAACAAAACAAACCGTTAGCCATCACTATTATTTGAAACAAAAAACTTCCAAATCTTGCGATTATTTGGCTTTACAGATGAATCGCAAACTCGCTCCATACCCCTCGTAAAGTAAAGTAGTTGATGAATGGATTGCAAACATGAACTACAACAAAGTGAACAACAATATTGAAAAAGGGAAACATTTTAACTTGTGTAAAGATCAACCCTACAAATAGTGACGTAGGACGTTTCAAAATTCCCACAAAACATACCCCAAAGTAAGATACACAGGGTTCTCGATCGCTATTTGGTTACGTGTGTGAGTAGGCAGATACTCTATTTCTATACTAGTAATTTCGTTGTCAAGATTACATCTTCAGTGAAGTCATCGAGATATTTCCTATACGCTGTGTTAATGCGAATACGGCATACGCTGATAACGCTAAAAATTAGGCTGACGGGAGTAGTTGGGTATTAGGTGAGGCTATAGTGAACTGAATTATTGAATGAAGAAATTACTGAATGATCTAGCTACCCACACTTAATCGCGGTTCTGAAATTTAGATAGGCTTTCCAGCCAGCCCCTTTAAAAAGCACGCACTGGACTCAAGTTTTTCGCACGCTGGAGCTTGCAAACAGTTGACCCAAGTGACCACCAGCGAAATGAAACGCAACACCTAAGAAAAGTATTTTATGTTGCAAGCTTACCGTATCGTGAACAAACATCAGAAAAAGTTCGCTCCATTCTTTCTGAGTACGATATCCGGACCGTATTTCGGTTAGATAATACCTTAGAAAGACTGGTGATGCATCCTAAAGATCCAGTTTCTATGGGCGATCAGACAGACTGTGTTTACGAAATCAAATGCGGTGATTGCAATGCCAGCTACATCGGAGAGACAAGCAGACAACTGAAAGTACGTGTTGCTGAACACAAGAGGCACACGAGGTTTCCTCCTAAAGACGCATACCAACTTCAGAAGCTAGAGAAGGATTCGGCCATCGCACTACATGCACTGTCAGAGAATCACAACGTAAGTTTTGATCAAGCTCGAGTGATTCACAAGGGTCTGCCTTCCCATGCGGAGCGCTGCTGCGCTGAAGCTCTCACCATTTACACACAACACGCTTGTGTTAATCGCAATGATAGCAAACCCCTGTCTGCAGTGTGGCGTGGATGGATAAACAACACCAGACACAGACGAATCTTATCTACATCAATCTCACCCCCACCTACTCGGCAAACGATTCGACCAACCAATTCAGATGCAACGCAGATTGACCTAACCACGGCAAATCTCACGTGACCTCTGTTCCTTTGTTAATGTGATTTCGATTACAACACTCCTGAGGAAGGCCACCCGAGGTGGTTGAAACGTAGAGTATTACAACTTGCTCATAACGTTGTGTTATTCTCAATCCATTTATCAATAACATGTTAAACACGACGCCCAAACTGTTTGACTTCATTCGTACTAAATTTGGTGCGGATATCTTACTATTAAGCTTATATTTGATTGATATGGTAACAGCTGCTATTCAGGAGTCGGTAGAGGATGGCGTTGAGGTTGAGTACCGGACGGTTGGGGCCTGCTGAACATTCGATGGTTTGGCGTCCCAACCCTGATGCACATCTCTTGGATGCGCAGGCTTTTGTTCGCAAATGACAACGTGGTGTTCCTGCTTAGTGGGGACGAACGACGGCTACTGGCCACGGCTTTCGCAACTGCAGCGTCCAAGTTTGGATTGAATTGTGACAAAAGTATGGCATTTTATTTCCCTCAGCCTTCTGCTGGTGAGGGTGTTTTTCCTGCATCTGTGCCTGCATTTTGCGTCAATGGAGATGTTGTCGACAGCCGCGTAGAATTCTGCTACCTGGGTGGCGATCTGTCGACAGATTCGTCCGTGGATCGCGAGTTATTAGCTCGAGTGGCAAAGGTTAGTGCTGCTTTCAAACGTCTTGACAGACGTGTCTGGAGAAAACACAGCCTGATGATGACCAGCAAACTCCATGTCTACCGCTCATTGACACTACCTATACTGCTTCACGCCAATGAAACCTGGAACATGTATAGGCGGAAACGTGCGCTATCTGAGCCGCTTTCATTTGCAATGTCTAAGACGCATCTTGGGTATTCGGTGGTCGGACATGGTTCCGAACACTGAGGTATTGCGGCGAGCGGACATGAACGGGATGGAAGCCATGCTGATGCTAAATCAGCTTCGTTGGCTGGGTCACGTCCGTCGGATGGGCGATGACCGTATTCCGAAGCAGCTGCTGTATGGACAACTGAATCAGGTAAGTGAAATCCGGCTCGTTAAAAACTGAAATACCGGATATTGTCCAGGTAAGTCCTACGCGTCGTAGCATTTTAGATGTTGGGAAGACTTATCTTTGAACCGGACGGTTTAAAGGCATATGGTCCGGAAGGGCGTCAGCATGTCCAATGAACAGTTATTGTGTGGCCGAGAGCGGACGCGCGCGGTACGCAAGAGAACCACCGTTGCCATAATTCGTGATGACAGAATTTCATGGCTTGGCGGTGTGTGAGGCCTCTGGCCGCCTCGCATTAGTGGGTCACCAACATACTCATAGCACACCGCAGGCCAAGGGATGGCTCAAAGTAGATCGTTTCAGTCATATCCACTTTTTTTCTTGTCTACACCGACGAATGATCACCGACGGTTGGCAACTCACTCACTCTCCTTTTTAGAAATCTGGGTGTCTGTGGTTTTTTACCTTCCCTTCTCTTCAGCTTTGTTGGTGTATTGTACGTTTTCTTTCAGTCCAACCTCGAATCTTGTTTTGCGCTTATTCTCTGTAGACTGCATTAGCTTGTACTAGCATACTGAACCACCTCTTGCACAACATTTTCAGTCTTCTTTTCCCCGTTTAGATCTTGCCACTGGAGTCTCTCTGTTAACTTCCAGAGAGATTGGGATATCAGTCTCCTGCTAGCCTATCATTCGGCTGGACAGAAGGTCTCACTCACATGCTTCCCGGTCTTATTCCTTCGGGTTTACACTGGATGCGTCGTACGTGAGTGGAACCACAAATGGTGTAGCGCAAGCCACTTGTGGTGATGGTTAAGCGCAAACGTCATTTGGCTTCGGTCACTGTGACAGGCTAATCCGAAACGGATGCCGCCAACCAGGTTGCCATTGCGCAGCCCAAATACTTAAGACATCCACGAATCATGAGGAAGTTCTCATCGTTGTGCAAAATTCACTGAGTAATTATATTGAAAATGAAGAAATTGGCGGCTCATCCCCGCTTACTCAGAAATAAGTTGAATACATTACGTTCGGGTGAAACGTTATCCTCCCAGCAAACTAAACAAAAGGTAATTAACTTGTTTACAGAGTCGAACGCACAGTTACTAGTATTTCAGTCAATAAAATTATACAACGATCATGGAGCAACTAAGACCGTGGAAGATATGTCAGCTGCAGAATAAGTAATGGACCGTAAAAATCACAAGGACTGAGCAAAGACTAATGTTGGATAATTCAGAGTTCACAACGGATTCCACTAGCTTGCCAATGGATGAATGGAAAAAAGCGCATCCACTAAGCTGTCTTGGTATCCATCATAATTCCATAGTTACAGCCATCGACTATTTTCTAAGACCACCGTCATCCTAAAACGAGAAAAAAAGCTGACATTTCCTGAGAAAATTTTGTGAGTACCAATTTATCGTGAGTACATAGTAAACGTGATATAGGCCAAAAACCATTTGTAATTCCATATGCTTCTGAAAAGAAGCGTTAGGTTCTAGTTTTGTTTTCGTTAAAATTCACCAGCAGCTGATATTCCTGACGGGATCGGGATTTGCGCACGATATACTAGGCCTGGCCTGATGCGATTTTTTTCAAGTGTTATTCAAGTTCGTTTCTTCTTGTTAACTGTATGATCTTCAAAAACGGCCTTGCTACACTATTTTGACAGAACTCAATGACATTGCTAGCCCGGGACTTCACATTAACAGCTGCCATGGTGTGGTAATGAAAGCGAAGTGATTGTACTGTAATGTTATATTCTACGCATCTGTTTGTGGCCACCGTGTCTGTGTGGAATGATACCGTTTGTGTTGATCTTCTGGTAGTTTACGTTTCTCAGTCAATGATACACAAAGCCATCATCACTTGTTATATAACCCATCCAAACACGAATCAGAAGGGGTATATAGTTTTGGGTCTGCCAGTTTTCCTAAAGCATATAGCCTGCCACTTGCGGTCGTAAAACCTTAACGGTTAACTAATTCGGAGGCGAAAACGTTTCCCTTTAATGCGTGTAAGCAGCTGACGGGAAATCCCACAGTCGATGGGTATGGTCAGTCAATCAATTAAAGATAAGGTGTGAAAATAGAGTTCCGGTCAAACAATTTGGAAAGGTTGGACTTACTACACTCGCTAATTTGATGGGTCAATTAAGATTGTAGATTGTGAGCAAGTAAGCATTTGGTTGAAGCAGTTGTCAAAATGTACTATTGGTTAACTTCACTCATCGATTGCAGAACCTATTTTATCTTCAGCACTACAAGGTAGCTACTGATCCCGGAAGCGTCTACTATTCACTGAACTAACGCCAACAAGCAAGTTATCACTAGAATAGAAGGTGATGTCAAATTAACACACCCGAAAATGGATCCCAGCTCCAAAGATGAACGAGTTCAGAGTAAGTCATCAGGAAGTATGCGCAGCAAAACTTCCAACTCTAAGCAGTTAATGAGTGAGATACTGAAATTGTCATTCAGAAGAATGTAACAAATAATTTCAGATTTACGAAAAATTTCAAATCTAATGTAAATTATATGAAACCCTGATCATGTTAATATTAATGCATTAACTGAAAAAATCATGATCAGGTTATTAGTACTGGAGTATGTGTTCGCGTATTGCATGATGACAGATTGGAACGAAAGCGAAGGCGATGACTTCTGCGATTGTCTGCAGGTGACTATACACTTATTTTGACCGTATGCAGTTGATTCAATAAGCCAAACGAACTGAACCGGCGAAAGTGAACGAACTAGCTAGATGGACCTTTGAAAACAAAGTTCAAGGCTTAGTAAAGCAATGGAACAGCTAAAATTCTACCCTCATAACTACGCTTTCGCATTTAATGGGATTGATATTATGGTGGATTATCAAACCGGAGGTGAGAGTATTCCAACACTCGGCGGAATACCTCAACGCGGGGGAGGTACGTCCAAAAGCCCACAGCGAGCGGATCGGGGACAGCATGGGCGACCGGATGAGTCATCGCTCAACTGGATCGGACCAACGGGCGAGACATGGCAGGCAAAATAGGATGGACGACCAGATCGGGGGCGCGATTATTCCAACACTCGGAGGAATATCTCGACACGGTCGTAGAATACGGTCAAAGCCCACAGTGGATAGATTGCGGACAACACGAGCGACCGGACGAGCCATCGCTCAACAAGATCGGACTAACGGACGAGGAGTGGCAGGCGGAAAACCCCCCGATAGAAGGCGTCGATCACACACAAACCGGGCAGAAGTGCACACGACGTGTGAGCGGAAACCGGGTGTGTTGTGGACTGGAATTCTGATTCGTAAACGCGAACAAGTTGGACAAGTAGCGAGTTGGACAGTAAAAATTGTGCTTTCTTGGACGCCTTTTCACTGCAACACGAGCTACTTATTTGCGGTCTGCAGTGAGTATGATCGAGCGCGTTGATTATGCAATTATCATTCTGCTGTTGGTGTATCCGTAAACGCCTAATAAACTGGGACTGACAAATTTGCAACATGGCACCAACCCTATACAATTCTGCGATGAGACTCAGTAAGTTCGAGACAGAACGCGTTCACAGCTAAATCAGACTGAACAACACGAATTTTTGTATCCACTAATCATCATATCTGACAGCAAATCCCTTTCAGGATCCGGTTGACAGATTCTGTGTATAAGATGCTGTCAAAGAACTCACTTACTCCTGCAAATTTATTCCACTTGACGTATCTGGTCAATGGTGTACAATGACATTAGGTCACAAATAGCCCGATGCTACTCACAGATTCTATCGTAAACCGTCTTCACTCTCCCTCAGTATGCATTAAAAGGCGTCCCATCAAAGCATTTAAAGTAACGGCCTCAAGTTCATTCCAAGATTCAACAAAGCAGGCAGGTGTGATTAGTAACAGTTCAGGACAGGTAACCGACTTAAATGAGTCAAAACAGGAAATGATCCGGTCGTTAACCTCTGGGCAAGCAGTTCGTAGGCACGCAACTTTTGGTAGTTTTGTTTTTGTTCATTTCTCGTCAGGTATTGGACGTTATTCTTCATACTTGTGAGATCAAAAGATTATATCGGGCTTTTCACAATAACCAACGAAACCAAGCTGCTGATGTTACAGTCCCGCTGAACCCGTGGAAAAATGTGTATTTCTTGCGCAACTTGTTGCTAACTGTTGTTTCTGGACGTAGAGCTAAGTAACTCGTGTTGTTTACTTCAAAGATGCAGTTTTGCAATCCTGCTGTTTGTTAGCCTGTTTAACTTGACCACAGTTGTAGAACAGAAAAACTGTCTGTTCAAGCCAAAACACTCACAATTATGATCTAAGAAGGAATCGCGGATTATCTCAAGTTCGTTGTTCTTCTAAATTATATTAATTGGTTTACTTTTTCCATGTTGTAACATAACTCGGTTTTAGTTTTTTGTATATTACTAGACGACTTTTTAATCCGGCCTTTACGTGTCGCTGCAATTGTTCACTTCATTTTTGGGTCAGAAAATGTCTTACCACAGCAGAGTTATTGTTACTTACAATTTGACGGTAAAATGAGTGGGCGTTTTGTCCCCCGTCAACCTACTCAACCAAAAGTTAATTTCTGGTCACACTGAGCTAACTTGTGGAAGATACTTCCATGGAATCTTCCGGTCACTGTTTGTGGCAGCCTGCGATTCGGAAAGCAGATTTCACGCAAGCTAACGGCTTTGAATATTTAACCTCTAGTTGACGGAGTGTGGGAGGAAAAATGTATCTCGTTGACGACTGATTTCTAAACCTGGCCTAGAAAGTTAAAAATGGTGCTTCGATCACACTCAATTTTAAGAAATATGCATAGATTATGTAAGACAGAAGCACCTTTGTGGTGCTTTGAAGTTAAAGAACTAAGTCCACTTACGACTGCCGCACATGAAGAAAGATAACAGAAGAAGCGTCTTATTACTAAACTTGTCACTTAAATAAAAACCTCTAGCAGTTGTGGCCAAATTATTCGCAGACTGATCGAACATGTCACGTAGACCAACGAACCACGGTAGCAACTGTAGTGACCAGTTTTTTAAAATCAATAACAAAGTTAACGTCGAAAGTGGTATTATAAAATATTAGTGGGGAATGTGACCAATGCTTACGGTTAAATAAGGCAATGTATGGCATCCGCGTATGAGTATTGTGTAATACCGTGGGTCATATCGCCACTAAGTGATTTGTCGAACAAAATTCGATCTATAGAATTATTTTCTGCCAAACACTGTGCCCGGCGATTCGGAGGTAAAGGAGAATTACGCATATATTATTATAACGTTCTTATGGAGTGAGTTGAGGCTAAATAGAAAACTAGTAACCACATATTACCATTCGTTGGTGGTTTTGTTTCATGCAATATATGAAATATGTGACCAATCATAATAATATGATCGTGAAGTCCAATTTCACATTTAACATTTTCCCTACTGATATGTCCACAGTAGTATACTTTTATCTCTGAATTTGACGTACCCCTCGGTTTCCACTGTCAAACCTTACTCGTAACTGTTTAATACGCTAATATTTGATTTCCGTACACTCTATTTCGGCCGTAAACAATCGAACTGTATCTCACTTTATTACTTATATTCCGTTTCCTACCGCAGTGTACCATGTTTGTTTATCTGAGTAACAGTAACGCGTTACCTATCTTACCGCCCGAATTAACTGGACGATTTATCACGTTTCCGCTGCACTGTTATATGCGTTTGTAAACCTGGTCGTAAGTTACTGTTCATTTAAATTGTTTATAACTGTACTTGTAGGGCTACGTTCGCTATATATATATAGCTTGATCTTACGCATGCTGTGAGACAGGATATATAATATATATATATATATATATATATATATATATATATATATATATCCAGCCCAGACCGTGCGTAAGACTAGGCTACTAGAACGCATAATCCGAATCTTCTGGCGATTTAACAATGATCATGGAATCCAGTCTTGAGAAGACAAACAAATTGTTTAAAGTAATAAATATCTTCTACTTCGATGATATGCGAAAATATAAAATAGTCTGTACTTCAGAAAGACAACATTTACAGCAGTCAAGAGCCAACAATTTGAAAATCAGAGGATAGCCATGACTGGCGTATGTGGTTTACAGTTTATACGTGCTAGCCTGTATAATAAACAGTTACCTTGACAATTTTACAGTGCTTTCCGCGGTTTTGTTAAGGTTTAGCAAAATCTTTTCGAATATCTCTCAGTATCTACTGTTTTGTGGGCAGAAGCTATTTCGAGTAAATTGGTTTTGAGTTATATCCAGTTATCATACCAATTGATTATCAAGATTTTGTCGTCGAAGTCATGAGTTTTTGTTATAAAAGCTTGCGCGCACTGTCGTCCCAAATCAAATATATTACGTCCAAACAATCCAACCGAACTTCCGGTGGTTTTTTCAATGATATTTTGGCGCGTCGATCAAACAGCTGTCAGGTTGAAAACTTTACGCAAGATAAATCGAGTACAAATTGGTTAGGCTGATTTCTGCAGGAAACCCTAATGTTACCGGATGATTTCACATGCACGAAGTAAGCAGTGTCGTAACTGACAAACGCACTTCGTTTTCTCACACCGTCTGTACGCTTCTTTTAGTACTATCCTGTCTTGTAGATTTGCTGTTAAGCTATATTTTCGTACGTGATCCATCAAACACATTCTACTCACTTAATACGGGGCTGTAAGTTGACTGAGTAAATGATGGTTTTGTAACCGTTCAACAATGTTTATGCTGTGCTCGTCTGTCAAGTTTATCTAAATAGGCTTCGGTGTAATATTATTCATTCACAAGTCAAGTCTGGGCACAATTGCAGAGGCCCTTATTTTTAAATCTGGTCCATGGGTGCGGTCACAAATCTACGAAAGCATTTGTATCATATGGGAAGTTTCGTTTTTCGATGTGCACTTCAACCGGTGGTGTATAAGTTTTGGTTAAGACAATTACAAACATATTGTTACATGTTGGCTATTCCAGGTAAAACTCCCATAAGCAAGGATTCACACTGTTTTTCAAATGACCAACATCAACTACTTTTTTTCAGGTAAAATTTTACAGGGAACATGAACTGATTTTTATCTACAGAAATGTGATGGCTGTATATGCAAACAGAGCAGCAACACCAGTCGAGCGTTGCCCACGTATAACTGTTAAGTTGATTCAGGTTAAGTAAAAAGGTCGTAAGTTGAGGTCGTTCATAGTGTTGAGTGGACAACAAGATCCCGGTGTAACTCAATCGTTCGAATAGTTTATCCTTATCATCTGCACGTTTTGGAAGTGATAACTGAAAACTCATGTGAAAGCACTGCTTGATTCACAGAAATTGTCCACGGAGTTTTGCTGCTTTTGGTCTGATTTACTGTCGGTTAAAAAAATGATTACCGTTAGTCGTTACCAAAGATGAAGAATTTTTCGGATACATATACGTATATATATTTATATGGATGGTTCCTAGCCGAGTGACCTTAAATTTATCAATCTTTTTTCAGTTTTAATGTATCCAGTCTGGTGACTGCAATAGTCCGCCCACCTGAAAGCAAATCAACAGTTTGGAATAAATGAACTCTGGAATACATTCATCCGATTACGGTCAGGTGTGATGTTTCCGCGGTACAGAAATATTTCTACCTTAGAACTATAGTTCATAGCACGATAATGTTTTGTAACAAAACAATATGACCAGAACACGCTGTGTTAGTTGTGATGTCGTTCCTACTTACAAATGACAGTTTTCGAACTAAGATGATTCACTACGCGCCTGATTGCAAATTTCAAGTAGCCCATTGGGCATAATGGTAAATTGCATGTCAGAACTGCTTTTAAATAACAGTAAGAAACGGAAGGTTAGCGTTAGTGCTTCATTCTAAACTTGCATGGTACATGAGTTATCGAAGGAATTTCAAAAGAATCGTATTTGTACTTTACAACAGGAAGTTTACCTTGTTGGAAGGTTACCGTTTTTCTTTAACTAGTGCTTTCTTGAGGAAAACGTTTTGTTGGAAGCAGATTGCTATCAGTAAGTAATAGGATCTGTGTATCTTTAATTTTCCGTGTAATGAAATTTGTGTAAATTTTTGAACGCCAAATTTCACTTATTCAACAAGTTAGTATATTAGAAATATACTGGCTTGAAAATGTTCCCGTCAGAGCACATATGAACGACCATATTATTTCGATATTCAAAGAAAGCCAGACATTGTTAGAATAAGGTAGTGTAGACAATGGATAAAATGTATTTATTTTCCAATAGCTATGGTTTAAACCGTTGGCGACGTTTTTAGTTACAACGTGTATTAGGAAGTTGAGTTGATTGTGGATCAGCAAAAGTGATTTTAAAGAAAGTAAACGAATTACGGTCCAGTAATGTGCATCTGTCTACAAATCACTTACTATGTCCACCAACGTTTACCTCACATGCTATGCTTGTTGCCCAAGAGAAACAATAGTACTTTATGATGAAAGATGATTTTTATTGCAGTCGGTGCTCATCGCAGACTGCTGGGCTGAGCGTTGTCATCTGTTTGAGGACGCGCTCACAGAATACTATTAACATTTGAATGCAGAACGCTCCGCAGAGATTTAGGTAGTAGTTAAGTTTCAAGAAAACATTTGAAGGATCTTACGTAAACCATACGTTAATATTAAAAATGTTCATTTTTTACATCAACCGTTTTAATTATTTATAACAACACCCATTATAGGGAAGTTCCGCGTTATCTGAAAAAGTCAATTGCACGTACACAGTGATCTGCCTCAGCAGCGTCGGCCTAACAGGAACCACTCCATTTCTGAGGGCTTGTGATGGAACCAAGAAATTAATAAACAATGTTACAAGGCTATTTACAATGACTCACAGTAATGGTTCGCAACAGACTAGGTCCGCTGTATGTTGGAAGGAAGTTCCTCTCGAATGACAAAAGTTTCGATGTATTCGATTCTCCCAGTATGGTACAAAGGACGTCGTCACGAGTAACTCACCATAAAAACGACTACGAGAAAGCAGGAGGCAAGGCGTACGAGGACGAATTATGTGTTGAGTCAAACGATAGACAAGCAGTTTATATGCGCAGTGAACGTAGCAGGCATGAAAACAGTGTGTAACGAGAGAATAAAAACTGAAAATCTCTATAATCTTAACTGAATCCTAAGGCTTAAATTATAATGTTCGAACGATCTACTGAACTCTCTTTGGAAAGGACTCTAACTGCTAGCAGGAACAACTGATCAACTCATCCTATTATACGCTGCTGTGAGCTGTCCTCAGTTATGCTGGAAGTACTCTGTATGTCCTCATTAGTTTGCCACAAACTTTCCTTTCCTCCGAATCGACGTTGTTGAACCAGAACAGCTTCACTCATCATCACGTAAAAAATGGTGGTTCGGTCAAAAAAATGTAACGTTTCACTGAACTTGTGCACAAAACTCCAGTTGTTACTTTGTTCTGTAGCTGTTCCTGAATTAGTATGGAATACCAGTTCTGCTGTTAATTTGTAGAACGACAAATTTACAGGCGGACTTCTGAACGAATAACAACATTACGCTGCATTCAAAGAACTTCCCGTCCAAACCAAAAAAAGTATCAAACATAATTTGTACAGCTTTGTTTTCAGACCTTTTTCATTGTTTCACAAACTTAACTCACCAAGACATGCCTGTGAAAATGCAACACAGAGGTGAACTAGTAAACTAATTAACCTCTAAAAACGCCTCAATGATTTTGAAACAAATTTACGCAATAATGTTTCAGAAAATGGCCAAATTTTATCCCATTGTTGACTCGCGTTATCCGACGACTTTAAAAATTCATATTCAAGTCTATTCAGTGTAAAATTATAGGCTAGCATCCCTAGCAATGGACTGTATCTTACTTTTTGAGTAATATTAATGGTCGGTTTTTAGGGTGGTTCATTATAGTTTCAACTGGCAGTGTCGAGAATCAGAGGTTGCACAGCTTTGGACGCTAAGTAAATATAAGAGAAAAATCTGCCCTGTAGTGACGATCAAAATGATATGTCACAAAGTGATACAACCTTTACCACAGTCACTGTGAACTAGTAAACAACGCTGTCCTCTATCCATCTTCAGCAACTAAGATGTTGGTACACCAAAACATTGCCATGGTCGTCACAAGCTACAACGAAGAAACGAAAGTGAAAGTGTCAGGAACCTTTCACATTACCTAACAAATCCAAGATATTAAACTCTAGTAGTGTTGTCGACGATTCAGAGAAACACGTCAGCAAAATTGTTCATTTTTTCTCCGCCTTATTTCAGGATGATTCCATGAGCACTGTGCACATTTTACCATATATCCACTCATACCACACATAGCAAGGCAAAAACTAAGGGAAGGTTACCAATCCTGCGTGGTGAATCCTCCAGCTCTTCTATCCAAATTTATGGCCCTTTTGGTTGTGTGTACTGGATGATTTTTTCCTGTTTCTTTTCGCACATTCGAAAGCCTACGTGAAAAGCGGATGAAAGACAAAATTACGGAAATCAGTAAGTAGCTGCCCAATTGGCAGGTAGAAATACAGTATGATGATAAGTAAATTTACGTCAGAGACTTTTAACTTAATAATGCGCGTTTCGTTATGTTTAATCAAATGATTTTGAGCTTTAGTTCACAGTTGTGTGCGGTGTACAAGCTCTGGTGAATGTCGCGTGAATACAGACTCCTTGGGAATGTTCTGATGTATCGTAAGGGCGAAAACGCAACAGATACGTTTACAAGGGATATCATACCAAGCCATCATATGTAACCTGTTTTAAAACCAAAACTTCCGCATACAACGCGTAGTATAGGTAAAGATGGGATGATAACCGGTATCACGCCAAGAACAACACAACTAGGGCTTTTTCACATACACCTTCCGCCCATATACACCCGACCTCCTGATCAGTGTGCGACGACTTCGGAACTATCTGGGGTTTGCTTGTGAACGAAGAGTGAGCGATTTGGTGGAAACCCATACACTACCTTTCTAGACGGGTGGTATAATATTGCTACAATGCCCATTAACTAATAAAATATAATGCTTCGGTTTATGGAGTGGTGGCATGGAACGCAATCTTACTGGAAAACTACTGTGGGTGCAGCCTTTATAATCGAATAACAGACGGGTTAATTGCTTAGATCTTCCTCGCGCGGATCTTTACCTTGTGCCTGTTGATGACCAGGATGGAATGCAGCAAGCTCGAAGTGAGGTGTGTTAATGCACTACAGATGGACTGTGAATTAGAGCGAAGGCGATGAAAATGCACTCGACATTCGCAAAGAGTGTTTGAAGAAATGACCAGGCGAAAACGTTTTGGAAACAACACTTTCTCTATGAGGTGATGTTCAATCGGCCTGGCGCTCCCAGTAGTGACATCAGTGGGATTGACCTGGTGACCATTACGCAAAAGCGACTTAGGCATATCAGCCACGTCATTTTGGAACATCGAAATTAAGGCTGTTGACCTATCCACATGAACGTTCGAACTTCGTTTAAACCGTCTTGCGCAACACAACTTAACATAACAAACCAGTAGTGCTGTTAGTACAATCAGCCGTCGTTTCTCATTACTGGAATTTATTCAAGGTAGGCACTTAGACTTAAGCAGGTTGGATAACTGTTTTACCTCAATTCACGGTAATTTGTTAGTAAACTTTCGATTTTGAAGTATTTCACTTAATTTAGCAAGACTCCTAAAATTGCTTGAAAATTCACAATGCAGTCATAGATTGTGCGACGTAGCAAATGAACTCGTTTTGAGTTACTCATCATCTGGCCAAACACATCACAACTTATATCACAGTTTTACGAAGAAATCATGAAAAGGATAAACGGAGAACCGAAGGTTAACGAGGCCAGTCAGATTAATATTGAAAATGTACGAAATGACTATACGGAAAGGTTCATAGGCAGTCATGCAAAAACAAAATGGACGGGAGAAGAAACATCACGCAGAAAAGTAAAGTGCACATATCAGGTGAGCTTATCAAAAATAAACTATCAAAATAAGTTGAACATCACCCACAATTGATCGCAGCTGTCGCATTCCCATAGACTTTCCAGTCGGCCCCTTTCGAAAAGAAGCACTAGACTCGAGTTTCGCTCTCATTAGAGCTCGTCAGTAGTGCATATCCTTGCCACTGCCGGGACTAGAACTCCGGCCTTGCTTTTCGTGAGGCAACCGTGTTTACCACTGCGCCATTGACCTCACATTAGGCACGACCGAATTATCATATGTGAACGCTCAACCACTTTCGCTTGTGAGTAATGATCAGGTTGCCCGATCGTCTCGAGAGGAGACACAGTTACTGCCTGTTAACTCCAATCGATAACCCCGCGATTAGGACTTCCTAGGCAGGTCGAAATCTCCGATCTCATTAAACCTGCTAGGCGATATTTTAGATTACTGGTGAGTAGTCGAGGATTTGGATTAATTTCAAGTTGAACATCACCCACAATTGATCGCAGCTGTCGCATTCCCATAGACTTTCCAGTCGGCCCCTTTCGAAAAGAAGCACTAGACTCGAGTTTCGCTCTCATTAGAGCTCGTCAGTAGTGCATATCCTTGCCACTGCCGGGACTAGAACTCCGGCCTTGCTTTTCGTGAGGCAACCGTGTTTACCACTGCGCCATTGACCTCACATTAGGCACGACCGAATTATCATATGTGAACGCTCAACCACTTTCGCTTGTGAGTAATGATCAGGTTGCCCGATCGTCTCGAGAGGAGACACAGTTACTGTTAACTCCAATCGATAACCCCGCGATTAGGACTTCCTAGGCAGGTCGAAATCTCCGATCTCATTAAACCTGCTAGGCGATATTTTAGATTACTGGTGAGTAGTCGAGGATTTGATTAATTTCAAGTTGAACATCACCCACAATTGATCGCAGCTGTCGCATTCCCATAGACTTTCCAGTCGGCCCCTTTCGAAAAGAAGCACTAGACTCGAGTTTCGCTCTCATTAGAGCTCGTCAGTAGTGCATATCCTTGCCACTGCCGGGACTAGAACTCCGGCCTTGCTTTTCGTGAGGTCAACCGTGTTTACCACTACGCCATTGACCTCACATTAGGCACGACCGAATTATCATATGTGAACGCTCAACCACTTTCGTTTGTCAGTAATGATCAGGTTGCCCGATCGTCTCGAGAGGAGACACAGTTACTGCCTTTAACACCAATCGATAACCCCGCGATTAGGACTTCCTAGGCAGGTCGAATTCTCCGATCTCATCAAACCTGCTAGGCGATATTTCTAGATTACTGGTGAGTAGTCGAGGATTTGATTAATTTCAAGTTGAACATCACCCACAATCGAGCGAAGCTCCCCCATCCCCATAGACTACCCAGTCGGCCCCTTTCGAAAAGAAGCACTAGACTCGAGTTTCGCTCTCATTAGAGCTCGTCAGTAGTGCATATCCTTGCCACTGCCGGGACTAAAATTCCGGCCTTGCTTTTCGTGAGGTTGCCTCACGAATTGAAATTAACCAAATCCTCGACTACTCACCAGTAAGAAACCTATTTATCAGAATCAACCCTTTTTGATATGCTGACAGCGCATTGAAAGTTGCCTCAGTTTGCACAGTCTGTATGAGTAGGTTGGGAATCATAGTGTTGCAGTCCGTTCTCCAGTTC
>LOND01002249.1:8578-18596 GCA_014220965.1 Paragonimus kellicotti | reverse complement strand
CGTCCTTGGTACCTACCTATCTAAGTCGGTGTAAACCTGAAGGTTACACAAAAGAACTTCCTCGACAATCACTACCAAATAACTGCATCATAACCTCTTCATCATTTATTTGCTGATGCCACCCAACGTGAAATCGATGGTCAAACATCCGAGGACGGTTCACATCTACACTGAATGGCCAAGTTCCGCAACAGTAAAGTAGTACTGCTCTAACACCTTTCTAAGACACGCGATCCTTAAGCTTCAGCAAAGTAATCCCTGTCGCCAGAGATACCCTAGATTAGCGAGTAACGCCCCCCCCCCTCTGCGGTTACCGATTGAGCTTTCTGAATACAGAAACCAGTTAATAATTTTCATAACTTCCTCACGTAATATTGGATCTGTGCAACCATAACAGTACTGCAGAAACACTGAGCTTTGAGGTTGCAAAGCGCATTTTGAAGCATTTAGCAGAGTATAAAATAACATCTAACATTGTCTGTGCTGCTTGATAATTGTTAACCAACATCTTTTCGTCAATGTAACCAAGGTCAGCCAGTTTTCGAGTAGGTAGGAGGTCCACGCCGGCATCATTTGGAGTGCCGCAGACAGTCCTCCATTATTTCGTCTATGATGAAATTGAACAAAAATGCTGAAAATGTCAGACAGTTCATCGAAGACCTTACGCACAGCTGTTGTATGAGAATAAAGCGCCCACGCTAGGTTCACCAACTTGTTCAACACACCCCTGCGTTTAAGCGACTCTAAAAGTGTAATTCAATCCAATTGTTTGAAAATTATCGGTCAGTAGTACACTGGTGGTACGTACAAAAAGTGAAAATTAGATCAATACATCCTCGTCCAAAACGAACTCCTATCTATTCCTCCTTAATGTTTGCTTGCTGAGCTTCCTGAGTCGACAAAGTATGATGGACGTTAAAACCCTACTAACGACTGGCGTCAAACTAATCCCTCTGTCTTTGGACACGGTCCATCCACACTACCGGGGTGAAAACAAGCTAGGACTCAAGTACATACAAACTCCTCCATCAAAGGCGATTTTCGCAGAACTGGTGACCGAGCGGGTAAGAACATTATCTCATAACACGAAAGGTAAGTGGTACGATCCCCTATTCAGACTACCTCTACCTGACGAGCCCAAAAAGTAGGAAATCGGTCAGGAAATATCCGTTTGAGGATGAGCACCAAGAAGCATTACAAACAACAAGACATACTTTGAGTAAAGACTAATTTGTGGTCGGCATAAAAACAGGGTGTTTCACTGGTTTCACAGTCAATTTCCAAAGTCACGACCACGGGGTCAGACACATGTGGTTTGTAGAACCGGAAAAGTGTCTGATACAATTGTATCCCAGCGGCCAATCATGATCCAATAGCGTATTCGACAAAAAATGTAGCGAAACATACCAAGTGACACAGTAGATGTTTGCACTCAATGCACTTATTCCTACCCTGATAAACGGTGGTATGGCGTCGATTGCGCACCGGGTAACGCCTGATGTCCCCATCAACCGCCACTTCCTTGTCCTGCTCATTTTCGGCATCACACGATTCATCATCCGCTTCTGCAGGGTGAACTTTGACAGTTCTGCTCGGGATATCCGAATCAGACAATGAAGTGCGTCTAGCTGATCTCCGGTATTTTCGCAGTCGACCAGCAGGTCGTTCATTTGTGCCCTTGGGATCGGTAGATCGAGAGGACGGAGCCCGGGTTCTAGAATAAAACTGTGGAGCAGCTGCACGCGGGCGAAGTCGCCGGCCAATAGCAGACGGCGACTGATCAACATCAGAATCAGAACTGGACGGACGATTCGCGGATGACCTGAAGTAGTCGGTTTGGCGGTCAACTGATTTTTCACGAAGCACAGTCGAGGATGGAAGTTCAATGGCATTCCGTGCGATTCCAACAGCCTTGAAATGGACTATTCATGTGAATTAAAATAAAAGGTTGAACAAACATCAAGGAAATCAGAATGGAAACAACCAAAAACGACCTAATACAGAACTTAAAAATAAGGACTCATTAAACCACACCACAAAGCTACTAATCAAATTACGTGCTACGTAAGATGTAACTGCAGTCACTAAACCATCATCAGAGACAGAACATAAGTTTATCACAGTAAAAAGAACGTCTCAATGAAGCATATGAGAAGACAGAGGGATTAAATGAGAATTGCTATTAAACCCAATAAAACCACCTAATCGTTTCGGTCGGCCTTTTCGCTTCGAGTCACGTCGGGGCGAGCTGGCTTCCAGTTTGGAGATATCCGAACTGGACAGTTTCGAGAGTTCCACTTCGGGTATATGGCCTTGAAGTGAAAAGGAGGAACCTGGTTCCAACGATGGGGACTGAAAAAGTAAGTTTAAAACATGAAGTGGCATGTGAAGAGGTATATGAACGACATTTCATTGCACAATTGAAAACACAAATAACCAACATTACATTAAGGCGAAAAGCATCGAACAGTTGATTCGCACCGGTAAAAACTGTAGTATAAATGTACTAATAATAACTGAATAACCTTTGTCAATGAATATGACTTGCGGCTTTCAAAACCACAACACAATGATTAAGTTGTAGATGTTGGTCTCCAATAACAGCCAGCGGTTTAGGTTAATTGTTGCAGGTTATGAGTGAAGTGCAAGATGGGAAAGAGTTGCTTGTTTTAGACAAGAGATATTGTTACTACAGATAACGACTGAAAATTGTGTCAGATCGAACTGAATATTTCGCTGTTCAGCATACTGCCGGGAAGCTACTAAGGTCTGACATGCTGAATGAGCAACCGAAAGTATATCTTTAGCAGTATCACCTCTGGCAGATTGAATCGCATCCAAATCACTTTCCTGAGGCAACATTTAGATGCGCAATTACCTTTTCACGTCATCATTTCTGAAGTTTGCAAATTATCGGTACCAGTAACGTAACTGCGAGCAGAGACAGAGTTCAGAACGCTGATCAACTTTTTCACGCTTTCAAAGCTAAGGCTCTGCAGTAAATATAGTCAAGGACAGAAATGAGTTTTCGATGGGTATCAAAGAGTTATCATCAATAGCTGCTCAGTAACTGAACGTATCTATGTAAATAGAACCCATTTCGCTTGATAATAGGCGATTACACAGGTTCATAAACGATACCAAAATGTCAGTAGCCAACAACAAACAGTGTCAGGAGGCATATAGTGGTCTCCTTGATCATTTGCAGTTCAACTGACAGGTGATCCAAGTGGTTTGGAAGCAACCAACCACTGCCCAATCATTGGGGGCTTCGGAGCACCTAATGTCAATTGAGGAGCCTTGGTTCATACCTTGAATTCAACAGTCCAAATCCAAGAACGGACTGTCTAAATTGAAGACTCTACTTTACATGCGATGAGTCATGTGCCACAACCAAGAATGAACGGCTGGTATACGTAAATGTAACAACATTGAAACATGCATGACAAACAATGTGAATATGTATGAAAAGGTAAAACAACGTTCTTTTCAGCCTGCAAGTTACGCCCATTTGAACAAAGAAATCGATTCAGAACTTCGCAGAGGTTGTGATGACAACAAAGTATGAAACGGTGTGCGCTCCTGAGTATGTCGTCCAGAACAAAATGCAACCACGAACTATCCTCCTCGATTCCTTAAATTATATGATTGCGTGCGCTATTGTTGTAACAGGTCATCATGTAAAGTAGGATGATGTTCAGATGAAGTGCAGGTCTGAGCAGCGGGGAGATCGGGATCCAGCATCAAACATAGTTTCGGGCATTCGAAAGCAATTCTCGTATTCAATCCAGCTTGGAAAACAGACTGAGTTTTAATTAGTCCAAGTTGTAGTGCACTAATTTGATCCTTACATACAGGAACCTCGCAGCCGAGAAAAACCGCTCCCTTTCTTCCATCAAGAGGCCTTACGTAAGCCTGGAGAGGAATATATTTAGTGGATATATTTCTCCTACTAATGGATCATGCTTTGGACAGGCGAGTGTGGTTTCGCTTTAACGCAGAGTCAGGAGTCGTCAACTAGCTAGGAAGTCATCATCATCATCATAGACAGCAATACATCAGTGGTTCACACTGATGCTTAACTGCCACACAACCACGAAGAAAAAACCTATATAGGAAGAAAGAAGAAAAAGAGGAGGGGGGAAGTGGACCTAACTACTAAAAATAGCTACGTCTATATTCAAACATACAACATCAAGGTGCCTACACCTTGCAAACAAACAACCGAGCTGTAAGTGAAAGTAAGTGTGGCAACAGAAGCAGATATCCTACTGCACACACAAAAATTGTGGAACCAATTTAGTAGTGTTGAAAAGAAGTGAACTGAATGAATGCGAGGAATTCGGACGACTCAGAAACCACATGGCAGGCTCCCGAGGAATATCGTCGTGGTGACTGCTTTCTACAATGAGCAGGGAAGGTGCTCAATTTGGCCACTACCCTGCGGGTTGTGGAGGATAGAATGACTGGTTGCAACGTCTCTCAACTGCAGGAAATTCTTGTGCTTCCGAAATGAAGGCAGAACCACGACCCGGGTGAATGGATGCATACCAAACAGTGAGACAAGTTGATAAAAGAGTCAATTACAGTTAAAGCAGTCATATCCAGACGGGGGAAACGCGGATGCAAAAGGTAGACACTCGACAACGACGATGAGCAAGTATCGATGGCAAGTTACGGAAGAAAGCGGACTTCAAAAGATGACATCGAAGCAGTTCAAGCCGACGCGTATTTCCAATTTCAAAACGTGACACCTGAAAGCCACGGGTTTTACACCTTCTAAAGAGAGCGGAAGGATTTTACTGCGTACGAAATGCATTATTCGCATAATACTAGGATGGCATAAAAAGTCGTTTTGGGTTCAATTCACAGATAACAGAATAGCGGTCGTTTTGAGAAAAGGCATCCGCAAAACAACCGTTTTCTCAGGGCGATGAACGCCATTATAATGTGAGAGTGAGAGTTTGCCTATACAGCGCTCTAGTTCATCGTTATTCACTTTTCCTTCGTGATGATTATCATACATGATAGCAACCAAATACTGATCCGGTACGAGCTACAAATGATCATCCGGTACGTGACTACTCCATTTTCTCACGGCTTCCAAGATCAACTGACGAACGACTTATTTCCGTTGACGAATTTCTTGAGAAAAACGGTACAAACCTGGCGTGTTGATTCAAGGTAGCACCAATTGCGACGTCTGGGACGTCCGTCTCGACTGTTATCGAGGTTTCTCGATCTATGATAGCAAACATAGCATTCTCCATTCCTCGAGTTGGGTTAACAAACGGCCATATGGCATTATTAAGCACAAGAAGTGTGGTGCTGTGCATAAAGCGATCAATGTTGTCGGAGAAATGCAAAATCCATGAGTAGTATGAAAACGTGCCGACAATTACGCACTTCCGCTCAGCTTCAACAGGAACTTAGTGAGAGGAACGTTGGAAACCCTAGGTGATAAATACTAAACCGAGAGATGTCTTTGATCATTTTAATGAATCTCGGAGGTGAATATGCATCGACATAGATGAATCAGTTTACAGTCAGGTTGCCATTCACGATCATGTATCTTTTGAGTCAATCGTTCATCGTAACCAGGACCCGGACTAACCAAGAGTATCAGAATGATTCAATCATTTTTTCCTTCCGAAATCATTCGACCTCAGCACATGAAGTGCTCATTTACGACGGAACAGTGTCTGGCTGGCAACTTGAGTCCAAAGTTTCAAACAAGGCTGATGGCTTTATGTGAGTAGCTACTATACAAAGTAAAAATAGTGGTTTGTCGCTTTCGAATGTCTCTTTTCTTATACAGTTTAAGTAAATCAAGGAAGATTGAAACATCCGTGTACTGTGGACAGTTTTACTAAAGGAGAGGTAAAACCTTTGTACCTGATGGATACACAACAGTGATCTGGAGTTCTACCAAGTAGTAAGACAGGTGTCAGTGTGATTACTTTCTTTGAACGGAAAAGGCTTCTAGATCTCTCTGAGAATAACGGACTGCGAAATGCAGTCATCAGTACTTTGACTACCCAATAAAGCTTGCAAAGACACTTCGTTTCCGTCGATTTCACCAACAAGTGCGACTTTTCTGTAAGACAGCAGTGATAACAGATTACGCCGAGGCAGTTTGTTTGAAAGTGTTGCATACTTTCTGAAAATAACTCGCTTTCCTGCTAGCTCTGCATGGGCATCGTTAGTTAAGCACTTGCAAAGTGGAGGCCTGCTGTGGCTACAGAAACAGCAGTGAGCAGTAGAAAGCCCCGTCGAGGTGTCAACAATCTTCGAAGAAAAACTGAGTTTCGTCCAAGCAGTAGTCCTCCATAGCAGTAGCAAATGACGGGATTAGGGCGCCATCAAAATTAAAGACGTTCTTTTTGAGTTAAACCCAAGGAGCTGGCCTGTTCAAATAAAGTTTGAAGGTCTAGTGATGTTTGCTTCAGAGACCAATGATATGTTACTCTAAACAATCGTCAGCTGATGAAGAAATATCCCAGATTTCACCATACCGATTCCAAATTACGGTGACAGCGAGGAAATTCCAGGCTTTAGCAACAAATGCGAGCTTCCGTATAAGCCGTTTCAGCGTCTGCCCCACTTTTTGCGTAAGGAGAGTGTTTGGTAAAACTTTTAGTTGCAGGACAAATATAAGATGGCTCTAACGTAGTGACTGCATATTTTACAAAAGTACACTAGATGACGGAATGGGAGACACAAGGGGCGAAATAACTAATAAGCTTCCAGTTTGATCGAATTCCGTGATTCAGCAAAGGCGAGAAAGTTAATACAGGAGTGGTACTAGCGGGTCCATCGTAAGAAAACCATCACAAAAAAGAGGGTCGGCTTCGAATCGTTCAGGTCGTGAGAAACGTCTCATCAGTGGCAAAGGAGGTGGAGTAAACTGTTACTAATACAACGGACTGAATAAAAACGAAACTTTCAGATCGAAGACATCGCGTCACACGACAGGATGCATGTGCGAAAACAAAAATATATTAAATATAAATCCGACAACATTGAGACGTGGATGATCAAAATCGTAAATGTGCATACAACAGGTGGCACAACAGTCTGAACACGTGAGTCGGAAACTTTTACTGATTAACTGACATCATCAGTCTACCATGAGGTTTGTTCACGTCAAAAGGTTGCGACCTCCATAAGGTTGCGATCTGAAGGCAATCCTAAGTTAGACCTAATGTTGCAAACCCAATCGCCTGACGTCAAATGTACACACATTGTTTAAGTCATCACTAAAAACAATATTAACATATTACCGGTTCGCTCCGACACTTAACTGCTATACATTCTTGAAGGGGAAAAACAAGCCGTAGCGGGGGTGGGAAAAGGAACAAGCTGGAGGTGGACATAAATTACTAAAAACAGCTATGCCTATATTCAAACATCCGACATCAAGGCGCCTACACCTTGCAAACAAACAACCGAGCTGTAAGTGAAAGTAAGGCGCCAGTAGCAACAAAACTACTATAGGAAGTTCACTGTCCCGCGTCGTTAATTACATTTACTTCACAACACTCGTACCATTGGGCCCGAGTAGCCGCCATCTCAATTACACTTTTCAACCAACTATTGTACGAGACCTGAAGACTCAATCCCAGAAGATGAACCCAACCTACAGTGGCTAACCCCTTGGTGAACGACTTTATTTCTCTATGCCAGGCCCTCACTTACCAAACCTTTACCCAACACCAGAAGGTCACAACATCGACAACAAATGCTCAGTGAGGCAGACGACTAGTTGACGTCCTTGGTACCTACCTATCTAAGTCGGTGTAAACCTGAAGGTTACACAAAAGAACTTCCTCGACAATCACTACCAAATAACTGCATCATAACCTCTTCATCATTTATTTGCTGATGCCACCCAACGTGAAATCGATGGTCAAACATCCGAGGACGGTTCACATCTACACTGAATGGCCAAGTTCCGCAACAGTAAAGTAGTACTGCTCTAACACCTTTCTAAGACACGCGATCCTTAAGCTTCAGCAAAGTAATCCCTGTCGCCAGAGATACGCTAGATTAGCGAACAACGCCCTAGCCTTGCAGATGCAATCGTCCATATCATTCCCTATACAGCTGCGGCTACTGATTTAACTTTCTAAGTAGACAAATCGGTCAACAACCTCCAGTGGGGAGAAGTGACTGTGCCCCATTCGACAGATGATGAGTAAGAAGTGATCGCGAGTACTGTCTACCCTCATCCGACGGAATACCTGGAAATTTTGTTACAGAAAAACGAAGGAAGCATCGCCAACTTTGGAGTCGGGCGTTAGCGCGGTCCTGGTTGATGTAGACTGGTGCAAGATGGGGAACGACCGCAGGCACTCATGGAACGGCTGACCTCGTAATCGTTCTCATACAAAGAGGCCTCCGTGGTTTGATGCTGAACTGCGTGTCCTTCCTGAGATACCGATACCAGCAAGAGACCATCTTCTGGGCTGGTCACGGCTCCTGTGATGCGTGTTGGAGAACGCTAAATAAATGCAATACCATAATACTTTAAAAGCGTCAGTAGTATGGAGAAAGGACGGCTACGAAATTGACCACATTACCAAAAACGCTCCGGAAACATATCCGACGCCGCACCGGAGCCAAGAAAGAAGTCAACTAAATGACGGATGAGATGAGAAATGAAGTTGTTGATGGCCAGACAAGGCCAGCTAACGGACCAGTACTGTGCTTTTTTCTGCTACACGGCGCCGCGGTAGGTCCGGTCAAAACAGTATTTATTGTTGCGGAGGTGGAATTCCCGCTGCAGATGATTGTCAACACCTTTTGTTGGTAAGTGCGCCGATAATGGGATTGGCCGGCTTGCCGCAGTAATCTTTGGAGGGAAGCATACTGTTGGAAGAGTGGGAATAAACAGTGACTGCACCTACATTCAAGGTAGTCAGGAGTTTGAATGCTGTCAGCTAGTTGTTAGAAAGGTAAAGATGTGCAGCAGTCAACGGCGTTTCAGCATTCTCACCATTTCTAGTTCTTCCGTCTAGTCTTTTATTATTTTATTATTATTATTATTAACTGCCATTTTCAGCAACGTTTGTTCTTCTAGGATATTCCACGTGACTGGTGAGGTGAGCGGTGGTCGGAAGCCCACTTTTAGTCAGACTGAAGACTTACGATGGTGGTGTAAATAAAATAACGTTCGAATACTCATTTCAATTGAGCACCAGTTGAAACACACAGTTAGCTCGACCGGTTTTGGATAACTCATACCACGAACGGCCTGTCATGAAGGGAATCTACGATCTGGTTCATTATGGACGAACTGACAGCATACGCGTTTAACTTGGTAAGCAGATGATTGTGTAGAACCTTATCAGAGGCTTTGCTAAAGTCGCGGAACAAACTCGGCTATCCTGCCTTCATCTACGGCCTCTAATCATCGCCCTAGCAGTTAAGCATCAGTGGTTCACACTGATGTATTGTTGTCTATGATGATGATGATGATGTTGATGAATCATCGCTCTCTAACAACTAGCTGACAGCATTCAAACTCCTGACTACCTTGAATGTAGGTGCAGTCACTGTTTATTCCCACTCTTCCAACAGTATGCTTCCCTCCAAAGATTACTGCGGCAAGCCGGCCAATCCCATTATCGGCGCACTTACCAACAAAAGGTGTTGACAATCATCTGCAGCGGGAATTCCACCTCCGCAACAATAAATACTGTTTTGACCGGACCTACCGCGGCGCCGTGTAGCAGAAAAAGCACAGTACTGGTCCGTTAGCTGGCCTTGTCTGGCCATCAACAACTTCACTTCTCATCTCATCCGTCATTTAGTTGACTTCTTTCTTGGCTCCGGTGCGGCGTCGGATATGTTTCCGGAGCGTTTTTGGTAATGTGGTCAATTTCGTAGCCGTCCTTTCTCCATACTACTGACGCTTTTAAAGTATTATGGTATTGCATTTATTTAGCGTTCTCCAACACGCATCACAGGAGCCGTGACCAGCCAGAAGATGGTCTCTTGCTGGTATCGGTATCTC
>LOND01002247.1:61705-72997 GCA_014220965.1 Paragonimus kellicotti | reverse complement strand
CTTCGACTACTCAGTAATTCAGCGTTTTAGTTAACTTAACGGATATATTTGAGTGTGCAGTCTCGCCCAGCGCTAGCCACAATACTTCACGATTCACCGAACCAAATGTCATGGTGATCTTCACAAAGGGCATGCAACGGTTGCTTGCTTTCACGACATTTTTTCTAGGCCTTTCGAACAGCGAGCTGGTAGTCAATCGTACTGCCACTCCTCCCGAATTCACGCTGCTTCCCTGTAACATTGGTCTGCAACTCTTCCACATTAAGTCGATTGAGCAGAAGTCTTGTAAGAATCTTTTCAGCACAGTTCAGCAGACCAATGTCCGTTATTTCCTTGTTGCTCTGCTCACTTCTACACAAAGGTATGAGTAGAGCATTGAAGGATTCGATCTGCACTTCATCCAACTTTACCACGTATTCTTGTTTTCCCTCCCCCTGTCCTTCCAACTTCCTCATTAGGCTGCTCGCTATCAGTTCTACCCATATTTTGTTCACTGGGATCGTGAGGGTTCCAGATTTTCAAGACATTCTCAAAGTGGGGATTTCATGGAAATTCTTCCCGGCAAGTCATTACTGTAGATTGTAGGTAGTAGCGGTCTTAGAACCTATCTTCAAGGAACACTTGCTTTGTGTTTGAAAGAAAACAGAGGTCGGGATCAGTTCTAAACCGAAACCCTTTGCACAGGAGGTGAATGTCACTTTCAAAGCTGTATTCCTCCACTTTTTGTTGATGGACTGCATAGTACACGGCCCACTCCTCTACCAAAGTCAACGTGGTGTTTTGCTGCATTGGTAACCTGGTATCTGCGTGTTTGTTGACTTCTTGGTTTTCCATTGTTTTTGCCCACCTTCTCTTCATACCTCTGCTTATCAGTCTGTCAATCCATCGACTGCCGCCAGTATCGACGGCATCTCGGATCATAATGTTGTGAGGACGAGCGACCGTACCGTACTACTCACACCCCTACTATTCAGGAGCATGGATTGTTGACATTGAAGTAACCGCGGAAAAATACAGAAAGAAACATTGGAGTGCAGCTTGGACATGAAATGGTTCTCGGTACATACAGGAACTGAGCATTGGCAACCGTGGCAGTCGTGACGTTCTGGGACCAGTGTTGTACGCAAATGAGTGGATTTGTTGTTGTGTTGAAACGCATAACCCGTGTATTGGTTTTCCGAACAAAAAACCCTCGCGCTATCCGCATTCTTGGCTCACAACAATAGTACCCTTGTATGTTGCTCCTAACTGAAGAGGTACGTGTGTATTTATGGGAGACGACAGCATTCTGCATTACATGCATTCGCTGTCCTCATGATGGGAGTATTGTTTGCTGATATAATGACCCTAACTAAGTTGGTCAGTCCATCAGTAGTCTTAAGTGACCTGTTTGCAACAACAAAGGGTGGATCAGGGACAACCCGATCTTGTGGTAACACTATACTTCAAAAGCACGTACTATATAAACCAGCTGGTCTGCTGAAAAACTATGCTTTGCAATACTGATCAGCTTACCAACTGACAATGGCTCAACTGTGATGTCTTCTTAATCCCTAGGTCCTCCTTCCTCTCACCCATCTACCTGTCGGACTTTCATTCCACGTGTTTATTCATTCGGTAACCCTGGAGGTTGCGTCCGTCGAACAACTGTTCAAAGTCTAAAGGTCACCAATGCAGGTGGTGGACGTAGTGTAGGTCAAGTTTAGTGAATCACCAGTTGCTCATCTTAGAATTAGAATAGCCTTGGTGTGCAAACTTTCGATAGGCGATGCACGCAGCAGTCTCAATGCAATCCTGAATTGTTCAAATTCAACTTTTAGTCGCTCTGACCCATACGTAATTCTGTAGATTTGACATTAATTCTGACCACCACTGTCTTTCACCACATTCATATAGTGTTAGGAAAAGTCACTTTTTCCGAAGACTTAACCCTAATTGCCAAGCCGATTAGATTATCCATTTATTGGAATTTGAATGTCCGTTATTTTCTTCAAAATTCGAGTTTGACGATCGTGTAATCATTGAGTGACCTAGCCTCAAAGCCGCTGAAAACGTGTAAGTGCAGCTGCTGTGCATCACTATTTCATCCTCGGGCTGAGCAGCAAATAAAGCTCGTTTGAAGGCCGTCTTTTTCCTTACTTGTTGGGGGATCTAAGTTGCGAGAGTTGGGTTCCGATATTTGTGCTCTGGTTTTTGCGGCATATTGCGATATCGTTGCGTTCCGTCCGTTATTGAGATACTGCTCATGATCTGTGTTCGTTCTTGTCTTTTTCTATCAGGGAGTCGTAACATATCGTCACTGTGCTAATCCCTTTTTTGCAAATCCGTTAGTTTATCTCCCGTCTCGTTACAAATCGTCGTTTCTTGTCAATGGTCTCCTTCTCAGGTCACGCATTCAATCCCGATGACTGTTTGGCTCGCTGTGGCTACCTCCCGGGCGACCATCGATCGGGTGGTGGTGTTTACACTCACCTACTTGTCCTATGCAATGCTGCATGCGAATCGTAAGGCCTTCGGTAATTTGAAACCTACAATCGCGTCTTCATGGACCCCGGTAGTCAGTAATCGGTCTGATCCTGTGCTCCATCCACGAGAACTTTGGTCGGCCGACTGCTTATTCAACTCGGAACAAGATGCAGCTGTTTTTCTTGGTGTGCTTGACTCGCTTTTTATGACCGCCTACGCAGTCGGTTTGTATTTGAGTGGGTGGTTAGGCGACCGTCTTGATCATCGTTTTGTACTCTGTTTCGGTCTGTGCGGCTCAGCTGTGATAATTTTCCTTTTCGGCGTAGTGGTCGAGTTCACCAAGGTTTACAACAAATATTTTTACGCGATTCTTTGGATTTTTAACGGTCTTCTTCAGTCCACTGTATGGCCTTCTGCGGTAGCTATAATGAACATTTGGTTCGGAAATTTTCGAGGTGTTATACTTGGTGTTTGGAGCTCTTGTGCTTCTGTGGGAAACATCATCGGTGATCTCGTGGTAGGGTCTGTAGTTCCTTTCGGATACCACTACGGTTTTCTTGTATTGTCCACTTGTTTGTTTGGTTGTGCGCTCATGGTATTTTGCGGATTGCTCACTCCCGAAGTCAACCAACGATCCAACGTATTACCGGTTCATCCCGTTGAACCAGTAGATGGGAGCTCTTCAGGAACAAATATTGATGGTTCCTCTATGAACTTGCTGTCACAGTCTTGCCCGTCTAACAAATATTTACCGTTTCTTCATGTTCTTTTGATACCGGATGTGATTTCTTGTTCTCTGGCGTACGCGTGCATCAAGCTTGTGAATTACGCACTGTTCTTCTGGTTGACCTTTTATCTCACAAAAACTTTTCACTGGTCCAATAGCGATGCCTCTAATTTTTCTGTTTGGTATGATGTCGGAGGCATCCTGGGTGGAGTTATCGCCGGTTTGATCTCCGATTGTTCTGCTCCTCGATCCTCTCGCCATCTGACCAATCTTATTTTCAGCATCGCAGCCATTCCTGCACTGCTGGGTTATCGATTCACTCCGACCGAACCGCTGTGGGCAAACGGTATGGTGATGTGTCTAGCCGGTTTCTTCGTCGGTGGTCCCGCTGTGTTGATCAGCACCGTTGTGGTCGGTGATATATGCAACTATCCTGAACTTCGCGGCACTCGTACGCAAGCTACCGTTGCCGGGATTATCGACGGAACTGGTAGTGTGGGTGCTGCTGCTGGACAAATCCTTATACCGTATTTGGCTTATCGATTCGATTGGTCTGTGGTTTTCTACTTTTTCATTGTGTGCATGACTCTCACCATCCTCTTTCTGATTCCGAGTTGGTTGCGTTTCAAACGACAGGCACGATTCACGGAACCAGTTGTCAGCTAATCGTACCTAGTCCATTAATCCATTTTGTTCGCTACTGATTCATCGAGTCTCAGTTATGTCGTAACATCTATCATATATGCTCCTGTAGAGTTGTTCTCGGAGGAGCTTTTTCCTGTGATCTTCGACGATTTTTAGCTTTTTCTTTTTTACTTTGTCACGCGGGCAAAATATCAATCATTCCATTCCCCTAAAATTCGTGTTTTTTGGTTCGACTTGTTATTTCCTGGGCGTAGAGAGTCCATGTTGGTGTTCGCTCCACTGGGACCATGGGAGAGTTCGAATTACTAGTAATGAATTTATTCACTTTGATCGACCTAGGCAATCAACGTATCCCAACTCCACTTGTCACGAAACCGTCCTTTGTCTGGCAGCTTTGCTGGAGTTGTTTAGCTTGCAATTTGACCATGTGTGGACCTAATATCGAAGTGTCGCTGGTTTGTCTATTAGGACACAAGTTTTTGCGTAACGTTTCGTTACCCCGCTTGATACCTGTATTCGTGTACTCTGGATAACGTTTTGTATGCAATTAGTCATTTTTTCGTGGTGGTGGTGGTGGTAAGTGTTTGTGACGCAGTGTTGTTTATATTCATTAGTGTTTAAGCGTTTTGTTCCAACGTTTCGCATTGTTCTATGGCCCATTCGTGCGAAAAGTTCACAAGCCCCGATATTCCATCACTGTTTTCTCCATCAGTTAGTCTATCGATTGGGGTGGTTTTGTGAGCAGCACGTCAGCCCATAAGTATTTAGGAAATTTCTCATTTCATGACTGATATCTGAGATGATGGGAAGGCCCTATCTACACTGGCTAGGTTATGTATATCTACGGAGAGTTTACTTCATCATTGAATAGTGCTCCTTTTGGTTGGAAGTATGCGAATAGCAGCCAGGAAGTATTGCGGTCGCTGATTATGAGAGCCTCAATTGCACCGTTGAACGAGGTTAGGGTTCCCCTCCCAAACAAGATTTCCAGTGTACGGTTATGGAATCCAGTCGGGTCACATCGACTGTATGTATGGGTTATCTGTTTTAATATGCTTCTTTGCAGCATTATTCGTTTGTACTGGCAGTACTGTGTAAGCATTGACGATGTTTGGCAGTATGTTTTGGGGACAGGTCACTTTTCTTTATAGTTCGTAAAAAACTTGCTAGTTTTGCTTTAGCGACTGATGAGAGTCAGTCGAAATGTTAACATCTCACGACAGATGTCTTCTGTCTAAAGGAATACTCGTAATCATACGCGAACATGGGGGGCTGCTTAGTCGTTCTGATTCTTCCTACTCAGTGACCGATTGTTTGACTACTTGAACAAAATTGGATAGCATAATCAGTCTGAATTGTCTGTGAGTAGGCATAGCTTGGATGGTTGAGCGTCTCGTGGCTGCCCGTGTGACTTCATGACTTGTGACAGGAGAAAGGTCTTTTTTTTCCGTACGCTCCCGTTTCTTGGGAAAGTCTGTTAATGACTTTGTCGAGCATGGCGGTTTGTCCCAATCAACAACGAGTCTGTGTGCATAGGTTCGTTGACTCTTTTTAGTTAATTTCCATTGTTCCCTTAATTTACGTAATTAATCATTCTTCAATAGATTTTTTGCTTGTTAATTTACCGTTTCATTCACTGCTGTGAGGATTGTCGGTGGAACATTCCACAATACCTGTGCGTAAAGTTCAAAACCAAAATTTTAAATATGCTTCCACTTGTCTGTATCAGTACTCGCTTGTGCTCAATTTAACCCATTTGTGACAACACCCATTGATGCCCTGGCGGCGGTTTTGGGTAATCCGACACCACACGTAAACCTGTGTACGACCTGACGGCAGATACATTATGGCGTAAAACTCCGGAAATATTTGTTTGGATTTCATGGTTGAACGTGCACATTGTGTTTCGTATGACCTCGATCCCTTCAAACGCAATAGTCAACCGACAACAGTCGGAATTTACGAAGTTTTGTGCTGCAATGTTGGCATTATCAAATGTTATGAATTGCCTGCACTTCTCAATCGGAAATCACATTATCTTGTTCAAAGTCGATAGATACCTTCTACAAAATAGAGAACTTCGTGGCCGCTTAAGCCGTTGGTGAGATTCACTGTGGCATGTCTACATCCACATCTGTTTGATCTTGTTCAAATCTGTTTTGCTCCCCTTTTTTGCACCTTCTACATTACATCGCTTCATTGTTTTGGTGAATGTTCATTCAAGATACGTTACTTCCGAGTCAATCATATACTTGCCAATACTCTGAAGTCTGTTATGTGCGCACCTCTCGTGAAATCAAAAGGTGATCGGTGAAGGTTTGACATGATAAAAGTGCTCTCATAAGTATTATGAGTTTGGTTTCTAAATTTGATGATCGCTGGTTTTACAGATTGTTGTTCACATCGCAGAATGCTGTCCTGTAATATCTTGAGGGTGCAAATTGTTTAACTTTGTCTGATCTGAACATTCTAACGTTAGCTTTCTTAATTTGAAATCACCCATCAGCTAACTAGATCCGCGTTGTACATTCGTTCATTCGTGCGTTCAGTAGAAATAGCACCTACTGAACCATGTTGGAACGACCATGTTCATTTCTGAGATTTGTTAATCATTTCTTTCTACGTGCATGTAAGTAATCTCGCAACATAATGTATGCTCGAAACGAAATTAGACAGAAACTGATTCATGGAAATTGGAAGCTGTGAGTATCTCCCTATAAGATATTAAGGATTATGTGAGATATCTGTAGGACTCAGTGGGGAGAGCAAGGGTTTAAGTCTGCTGACCACTCTTAATGGAAACGCTGTTATGTTCATTTGTGGTAAGGCCAAGAATTCAGGGAGATAAAATAATTTTCGAAAAATCTTATTAATAGCCTTGAGTTGGAAGTAATTCTTCAGTCATCGTCATCATCACAACGGCGTCGTGTTTGACTTGAAAGTACTATGACTCGAGCCGCCGCTCACCTAAGCAGTGACAGGGAATACTATACAGCAAGAGAACGTTGCTAAAAAGATTTAAAATAATAAAAGAAGACTGAGTGGAAGAACTAGATATGGTATGATTGCGGGCGCGCAATTGACTGCGACACTGCCATCTCAGCATTTCCAGCCGGCGATTTGAATAATTATGAGGATTCCGGCCAGCCAAGCGAAATCTACTCACCTTACTCAATGGAACTGTCAGGGCCTTCATGTTTCGTGACCACGCTGTAAAATCCAATGTCAATGCAAAACTCGTCGTTCACTATTTTCTTCAGGCATAGTGACGGTTGTTTTATGGCACCAGTTGGCTTTTGTTGAACTTTGATGTTTCTATTCAGTCGCTGCGGTTAGTTCAATCTTAAATTTCCTCATTCAGTAAGACAGTTCGATCTGGTTCGACATGACTGTTGCCGACGTCCGTCCGGTACAACGGACCTCATAGTTCTCAGTAAGTGTTATCCTGCTGTAGCGAAAAGGCGTCCAATGAAGCACAATCTTTATTGTCCAGCACGCTGGTTGCCATGCTTTGCGCGTGTTCGAACGATCTACTTCAGTGGCTAGTTTGTTGATGGTTCGCGGTGGGGCGGTATCCGGTAATCTCTACACCAAGAATTGCTTATAGTTTATTTTTCTACATAGTGAACTTCAGCGAAAATGACGAAATAATAATATAAGCCACTGCCTTCCCATGCTCCAAATCGTCAAAGTTAAACGTCGCGGGGCGTTAACATCTCGGTTTATCTCGTCAGCCACATAGTAAAAACGAACGGAATATAAAACAAGTGGGCATGGCAAAAATGGTTGAGCAAGGGGAATCTGGATTTGAAACCCGTTACCATTGAAGGTGGACGGGGTGAACCACTAAGTTTTGCTCACACAACACTGGCTGTCTATTCGACCCACACATCACTGATGGCCAGAATTGTGGAGGCTAGGTGTCTTAGCAACGCGGTGGACGAACTGATTGGTTCAACTTGGTGGCCTGTCTCCAGGATGGGCTTCACAGGCCTTGACGCCAGGTTTTGTGCTCAGTTATTCGTTTGGATTTCCGTGTGAGTAGCAGACCGCTTTGACCGTTTTGGGAGATGTTCGACCATTAGCTGACTTAGGCATCGATTTGTTCTGTCGATGTCATTGTCACTGCAAGTGTAAGTGAACTGATAAACGACGTTTGAGGCAGAATAGTTTGGCGTACACGTATCAACATCAGCATAGACAACAATACCTCAGTGGTTCTCATTTATACTAAACTGCCACACAACCATGAGTAAAAGTAAACTCTGTACAGAGAAGAAAGAGAAGGCGAGGGAAGGAGACTTAACTACTAAAAATAGCTACGTCTATATTCAAACATACAACATCAAGGTGCCTACACCTTGCAAACAAACAACCGAGCTGTAAGTGAAAGTAAGGCGTCATCAGCAAGACAGCTTCCTTACGGCTTTCACTGCCCCGCATCATTAAGTGCACTCACTTCACAGACAACTCGGCCAAACAACGACAGCATTCACGCCACTGAGCTCGATTAGCCGCCATCTCACCTAACGTCTAGCATTTCCATAACTTACTCCCCGAGCTGATGACAAGAGGCACTATTCCAGCTACAGAGTATATGCGATTCACAGCTGACTGAATCTGATGGCTCTCTACAGTGGACAAATACTCTCCCCTGAACTGTTATTTTATGAGCATATCCTTTTTTCCGGGCTGATTGGACCATAGGTCTTTCTGCCTTCCGTTGGTTATGAATGGTTGTAGGTTTATTCGATTTGCCGTTGGCAAGCGATGCGATTGTTAAGACCTATTTTTCCTGTTCAAACGATAACCTGTGCAAAGTTGTTGGTTTCTGACAAACAGTGCTTTAACTAGATTCAGCCCGTAGACCATGGGTGCAAAGTTAGAGAACTGAAGATATTGATGACTTCAAGTGGCTTTACGACAAATCGATTTTTGTAGCATGTCTTCATGATGCCTCATAAATAAAACGTCTGGAAAGGCTGGGTCGCTTTCTGACTGTCGAGTTCGTTCAACCGCTATAAATGCAGCGTACAGTCAGTAATCCACTAGAAGCCCGCATAATCTTGGAAGGGAGTCTTTATTTCGGAAATTGAAAACACTGCTTTCCCGTGAACCAGTTAAGCAAGATACAAAGACAAACGTAGCGGGGTTTCAACAGTTCGATTTATCTCATCAGCCACTTACAGAAAGCAAACAGTGTATGACAAATTCGTTTGTTGCTACGGTAGCTAAATCCCGAACTCTTCGCTTTAAGTGATGGCGTGTTGGTTCTTCCGAACCGTAAACAGAACGGATATGGTTTCGCAACTTTTCGACCCTCTCAGAGAGCCTTTATCAAGCGATTTAAAGCGTTGTGGCTTAACCAAGGAATTACTTAATAATGATGGCGTGTTGATCAAGCAGACGGCCAGCATTGTGTACGCAAAACTTAGGAGTTCAATCCGTCCACCTTCAGTAATCGCGGTAGTTGAATCCAACTTCACTCTGTCTAACCACTGTTGCCATGCATCTTTGATCCCTATTCTGATTGTTTCTATTAGGCATCAGCAAGACAGCTTCCCTACGACCTTCATCGCCCCGTGTCATCAAATGCACTCACGTGACAGACAACTCAGGCGAACATCAAAATTCTCCCACTGAGCTCGATTAACCGCCTTCTCACCTAACGTTTCGAACTATCGACTGTGAGTTACGAAGGCTCCAGCCCGGGAGATGAACCTTGATCTACAGCACCAACCCCCTCGTGAAACACTTCACTTCCATACGCCAGGTCATCATCTGTCCACCTCACATCAGTCGACGACAGCATCGGCGAGGAGTGTCCAGTGTGGCAAACGACTAGCTGGCATTCTTAGTACATGACCTAACCATCTAAGTCTGTGCAAATGTAGCGACTGAACAAAAGAACTCGTTTGACAATCAGTGCCAAACACCCGCTTCCTAACCTCCTCGTTGCTTACTCGCTGGTGCCACCCGATACGAGCGATTGAACGCAGACATCGGTGGTCAAATACCTGGAGACGGTTCACGTCCTCTACCCTGAGTGGCCAGGTTTCGCTGCCGTAAAGTAATACAGCCCTCACTGTTGTTTGACATAGGCGACGCTTAAAACCCTGAGAAATACCTCTCTGTTGCCATAGGTGTCTTAGATTAGCGAACACTGCCCTAGCCTTGGAAATACGCGCTTCTATTTCATTCCCTACATCTCCGCCGCCACCGCTGATGCAGCTTCCCAGGTACACAAACCGGTGAATATCTTACATAATTACTCCGTTATCGAATGGCAGATCTACATGATCACGGTAGTCTTGCATAAGCACTTAGATGCTACAAGACGCACTCCGAAATGTTTACGAGAATGCAAAGTAGCTCGTGGCGTTATATGTGCTTTTCGGATACTGACATACAACACTTTATCATCGGTGTACTCGAGATCAGTCCCTCTTTCAACATGCCGAATGTCCACGTCGACTTCGTGAATTTCGCAAACAGTCCTCCATTATTTCGTCCACGACAAAAGTAAACAGAGATGGACATCCTCGACGTAGGCCGCTCCTGGTGCTGAAACTGTCAGACAGTTCACCGTAAACCCTAACCTGAGCTGAGGTATGGGAATAAAGCGCCGACAGTATGTTCACATGCCTCTTCGGTACACCTCTACGTTCATGCCACTCTAGAAGTATTGATCGATCGACTGTATCAAACGCACTTTAAGGTAGACAGGTTTTGGCCTGCATTACGTGTGACGCTGCTCCATTGTTACTACAATAAGCTATATCTTTTGTGGGACCTGCAGAGTAATCACCAGAAATGCGGGAAGAGCTTCAAACACCAAACTTCGTAGGAAAGTGGTGGGGAGATCAGAAGTAGCGTGTATTCGCTTGTCCACTCCGTTTGTTAACGCCGTTAGGCAGTTTGCAAAAGTGATCCAAGCTGTCTTTGGTCACCCAGTGATGTGTGAGCCAAGAACACGGGTGGCAACAAGATTATTGATTTGACCTGATTGTTTAGTTATAAAACCGATGGGGATTGGATTCATCTCAACAACGCAAGAAACAGCCATTCATCCGCACATAACGTTAATCCCAGCGCACAACGATTACCAGCCGCGAGGTTGTTTATGGAAAACACTCTCTTAGGGGATTGCATTCTAATGCGTACTTCTCCATTTTCCACGGTTACTTTATTGCATAAATACACCTCCGCCAGTCTACTCACGATCAGAACGGGGAGGTCGTGCGTCCTTTTTTCAGAGGTGTACATACACATTAAATTAATACACGAATGTAGTGTCTAATGCGAGGCATAATTACCAAACCAGCTTAGAAAGCTGCCTTCAGTGGTACTCACTCCGAAGACCCTAATAGCTGCTGGACTCAAATCTCACAGGCCATTCAGAAAGCAGGTAGTGTAGCTTTGCGCACGGCACAGAGGTACATGGACGTAAACAA
>LOND01002247.1:0-15625 GCA_014220965.1 Paragonimus kellicotti | reverse complement strand
TATATATATATATATATATATATGGTTGCAGTCTGCGTCATATACGATCCATTGATTGTTCTGGGAGATAAACAACCGTTTCTGGCATGCAGTCGATGCGGTTTCATAAAGATGGTGGTGTACAAGTTATACAGAGGGAAAAACAATAACAAAAAGCTACATAAAGCAGAAATTGAAAAAATATTCGAAGGTGCCCTGCCGGTCGTCAGTGTTAAGTAAACTTAGATACAAAGCGCAGGTGCATGGAGATAAACTTAGGTAGTTTCGCTCGGCTGTCACGCGCGGCCAACAAGCCGGTCGAACATGTACTTGAATTCGGCTTCGATCTGCGCTCTCTCCAAAATGCGAAGCTTCAAGTGACGAGTGAGCCCGAGTGAAATCACTTCCATTTCTGAGTGGTAAAGTTTGTTTTACATTCTTGTGTATGTCTGATAGAAAATTGGGCAAACCACTAGAGACAGAAAGTTATACAGAGCTGTCAAAACAACCTCTCATGGACACCTTCATTGACAATCCCACTATTCTGAAAAGCAATGAATGGACTCAGCACATAAATGTGTTCCTTTGACGTGCGATCACCAACGTGATCTTGGTGGCAACAGACGACTTCTTATGACCACATCTTGTTGCATCCGTGATCCCCGTTCTTAAAGATCTTATACTTAATGCACATGGAGTTTAGATTTTCATTTGAACGATGATGGCTTTAAACAAGTCAATGAAACAACAACGGGAAGCTCGCTGGGCCCAGTGTTGGTTGATATTTTCCTGGTGAAAACCGAAACAAAAAGCCCCAGACGCAAGCAGTCAGGTTCTCTTTTTACACGTGATATTTGGATGACGATCGCGAAAAATAACGATTAACTTGAAAGTCTTCCGAATAAGTATAGTGCATTCCACAAAAACACCCATTTCGCTTGCAACAATTCTCTGGTCTTTTTCGATGTGTTAATCATGGAAAATCTGATTGAAGTGTGTCAACTTCCTCAGCTTCACATCTGTGCAACACAGCTGTTCTCTGATCCGAACACCATTCTACAGAGCTCGGGAAATGTGTGTAGTCGAAACAGGGGAAAACGTAGGACCACTGAAGGATGTGCTGCATTCAAATAACTTTCCCAACATGTTCATCCGACGTCACAGGTAATGTTCGTCATCTAGCCACACAAAGGCTAGAACCTAATAAGGTTAGAACACTGTCATCGATTAGGCTTATATCAGACCTATAACGTTACCAGGCTACGTACCACAAGCACGACAACCACCAACCAAGTGATCCGATTCTGTTCTCTCGACTAAACACCGTATCTATTTGTTCATCTTCAGCTGCCGTATACTGGTAGGTCAGACTGACAGCTACAGAATCAGGCCAAGGACTATCTTTCAAAAGACTGAGCCAATCAATGAATCAGTCAGATAACGATGGAAGCTCCGCCTCATCGACTGCAACGCAGTTAGCTTAGATCAGACATAGCCGAAGTAAGTTCAGTGACCCATGTGATCACAACGTAAAGTCTATTGAGGTCTTGTCAACTACCCGTCACAAGTCTCTGTTAAGTGCCCAAACGGTTTTAACAGTTAAATTATGTCTGTCTTGGTTTCTCTAACAAGAGTCAAGATAGCTTTAGGAAGTGACAAGTAGTTATTCACTAGTTTTTATCCCTTTGGTATGAATGAACACACTCCATCTAGGATTGCCAGTTTGCACTTGTTATAATAGCCGGTTCGAATCCTCATTCAGACTATCTCTGACTGATAAATTTAAAGAAAGACGAAACCAGTCGTGGAGTGTCAGATTGAAGATGAGTGTCAAGAAGCATTACAAATAGTTATTCACTTGTTTCCGGTTTGTCGTGTGTATATCGTATTTTAACGGTTTATATCGTTGCGGTCGAAAAGGGTAAACGGAACGAATCCACCTCGTGAACTCTGTATTCTCTCTGAGCTATTCAAATTGACGATGAGAGAGAATTATTCCATTTATAACGTTTTGCGACAACGTGACAGGTGGGATGGGTACTTCGAAAAACCATTCAAATGGTCTTCCGTTAGCTCACTCAGTTTTGGATGATGGAAGTTGTGTGTTTAGCTATGAGACTTCCGAAGTACCAGTGTTATGAGTACCTCACAATTGTAAGACTTAGGCGAGAAGATAGCCAGAATCAGATATCCGAATTCGAAGTGGGTGCAACATCAGCTCGAGGTCGTACGTTTTTGAGTTCGCATTGTTGTAACTGATGAGATAACAGAATCGTAAGCATACAGATCAACAAGCATGAGGCTGCGAGATGGAATGCAGACAGTTCTAAATCCTTCCATCCAAGTTTAAACACTGATAATTTCTCGAGCATGCGCTCATCAGTACATCGCATGGAAACAACAAATTACACTGTGTGTCAACGCAACCATCTCAGTTACTTCCAGTTTATGAGCACAAGGTGACTCAGTGCCAATGATGCAGGCTAACGATTCTACGATTTTTCTGCTGTCTGGTGTTCAATAGCTTGACAGTAACCAACGTAACCGGCAGCAAACGTCTTTAAGTGGAAAAGCCAGAAATATTATTTCTTGAGATTGCAATGGTTACGCCTAGGTAGCTTTTAAATTGAAGGAATGCTGCCATTCTGTGGATAGTTAAATACAATATTGAAGTTTACAGCAATAAGTTCACAAATCAAAATCCATGTGACGCAACGCACACCCTTTTGTGGCATAGTAGGAAACTTTGAACCTACACCGGGCCAGTCTATATCTGTTCGGAATTTGAACACACAAGCATAAGTCAACATTCAGTCACAATTTCAGTAGTCGATTACGAATTGTACAAAATTTAGTGTATATGCAAGGTACCATCTGTTTAAATCAACCAGCATACAAATCAGTTCTTCATGATTACTCCTTCATCTTGTATCGCAAGGGTTATCCCAAGTAGGTGGTGAGTGTATTACACAGAATTATTAAACATCTAAACAGGTAACCTACGTAGCTCTAGATAGTGCAAGCACGACAACCGCATAAGTTAAAACAACATTAACCAGTATAAAAAAAAACTAATCAATGTCGTCACAAAAGTGTCAGTCAATGTGCGATAAGCATTAATCAGGCGTTACTGCGCAGTGAACGGACGCACAGTACCGAAGCCACAAAATCTTAAATCGCTTTTTACCAATGACTAGTTGGAAGTTATGGGCATTACACGTTGCAAAACGAACACACGACTGAAGCTTTTGCAATCGGAAATTTTTCCCGTTAGCCCTTCCCGAAACTAGTCTCGCTCTTGTTAAGGTTAATAACAGTGCATATTGTTGATCAGACCGATGGCTATATAAACATTTTTGTACAGAAGATCCCTATTCTGTCGCGAGGTTTTATGGTAACACGTAACTCACTTCCGTTTAGGTTGACATATTGACTAGAAAATCGAACAATCCACTTTTTAGCATTTTGACTATTGCATAGGTTAATTTGTCCTGACAGCAACCAAAACACACGTAGTGAGCATACGGATTGAACCATTGTGAACTTCAGCTTACTCGATTCATGCCAAGCTTGACGGTTCAGCGGCTTCCTTTCCGGTTGCTCCGCCGTCGCGCGAGAGCGACGCCCAAGAACTTCATAAGCAAAGCGATCTTCTAGCGCAATGAGACGTTCAGTCGCATAATGACAACCACTCTGAAAGCACGATAAAAACAAGTTAAATGAAACAGATTGAGAATCCCAAACATGTGCTCACGATGAGGGGTCCTTCTCAAACAAACTGTAACAAACTTCCAATTTCACAAGTATGAAGCCTAAGCAAATTCAATCTTCACAACGTCCCTTTGAGCCTGACCAGAAGATACTGTGACTCGGGCTGCCGCTCAGCTTAACAGTGACGTGGAATATCCTAGAAGACGTTACTAAGAAGGTTGAAAGATTAATAGAAGAATAAGCGGAAGAACCAGAAATCGTATGAATTGAGGTATGCCATTGATTGCGACACACTGTCATCTCACAATGTATCTAGTGATCTGATTCCGCTGAACATTTGCAGGCTGGATAGTGCAAATATGTCCCAGAATAGATAAAACGGCTCGAGATATTAAGAAAAGAATTGCTCTCATCAGCCTCTAAAGGAAATAAGTAAAGGAACTTGCTACCATAATACTCAAAGAGTTATGGTTACAGTTTCATTTTTATATGCCTGATTGGGAAAATGTGACAAGTTGCAATCGGAAATCTGCAACATGAAAGTGAGAATTGGGAAGACATAACGTTAATTCACACCCAAATAATGTAAAATGATGACAGTTAACAAACAAGATAAACGAAAACTGATGAGTTGATTAAAATGGAGGCAATGAAGATGGAGTAAAAATCATCGTTTGCATTTGTGATATAATGGCCCTTCACAACCGATACATAGGAATGCATTCATGGGGAACGTAGGACGAGAAAATTTGTGCAACGCACCTCTGAGCAAAAGATGAAATGATCCGGAGCAGGACCACAGACTAGCCGTGTGTATCGCTGCAACTCAGCACGTTTCTGATTGGGCGATGAGACAGCCTCGCCAGATTTTAGGTCGGCACCAGTACCGCGACTTGATGTACGAAAGCTAAATATAAAAAAACAAGACTTCTCAGTTAAAATTCAGAATGTAATCAGAGCAGACCTGAAAAACATTGTGAGATTGAACGAAGTGTTCTTGAGTAGCGTATGACTTTCAAACATTCGAACCATTAATAAAGGTTACACAGCGAAGATTTTGCTATCCAGGTTACTTATGGCCATCTTCCAAAGAGAATTAAGCACACGCAAACATGTGTCGACCAGACCGATCGTGAAACTTCAGTGGTTAGGGGATAGCACAATGAATGGCAACTCGGGCGTATCAGTTAGGAACAACCTATTAGTGCGAGTAAGAAGAACAATTTAAAAAATCTAAATCCACTCGACCATTGTTTCGTCTATTCCCAGATAGTCTACGGTGATTAGTTTCGTCCTTGTTTTAACTCACTAGTTAGAAAAATGAAGTATTGAGCAAGCATTATTTACGATGTGTGATCAGTTAACAAACTATGAGAAAAATATACACTGAGAAAATTGCCGGATAGCGGAAAAATAAGCAACTGGGAGACCTCAGCTCGTGTTTCCACCGACAGTCAAGCACTGACCGATAGTAAATGACGTAAAGTTGAAAATGTAAGCACCAGGCAAAGATAAACGAAACGGGACGTTGACAAGTAAGTTTTACGTAAAAGTCTAACCAAGTTCATGTTCTGGTTTACTATTCGCTTCCTAGCAGGCTGGATAACCGAAACCATCCGTAAGAAGTCACTGGTTATGATCAAAGGAAATGAAAATCGGACGGATAGTGAGAAAAATAGTCTGTGCGATGGACGGTTTGACAATTAGAACCACAAAACAATAAACAGCCGTTCCAGTGACCACTGATGTACTGATGGATAGTCGCTTCGATTTAGTTGGGTCAGACAAGCATCAGGCAAGCCTAGAATTTTGACTGACTGACCGAAAGTAAGTATCAAAATGACAGAACATTCATTCAGTAAACCACGGGAGGGTAATCACAAGGGTTGCAGGGCTGTAAGTTACCTACCTAAGCCGCTGCACATCTGTTCTTCCCGGACTAAAATCAACCAGCCGTTTGTATTTGGCAACCATACGTGACGAATAAGTAACTGGACAGCCATTCTGACACTCGCTCACAGGTTCACTTTTAAGGCATACGTGATGCTAATGAAGCCCAACTAAGTAGAAACAACTGTCTGCAATTTCGTTGGCAAGTAGCAGGACGAACTGTCTGTAAAAGTCATCCTTCGAACGGTCCTGTGATTAAGGTGGATGTTAGCAAAGGTTTATGGACAGATGCCTAGCGTGTTCATTACCCCTATTATTGTTCTTCAGTAGCGTCTGGTCATCCTCTTCTTTGCAAGCATTAATGTGAACGACATTCTAGAAAGTGCGTTTCGAGAGTCTGATGATACTGACTTGGGATTTTTCTCAGCATTGGGTTATCTGGCATGAAACGTGTGAAAGACATTAATATACCTAACACTCCTGTCAAATGCCCGAGAACCAAGCTGAATGACGGAGTTGGGTAACATAAAATGCACCACATCAAGACTGGGAGATCAGCATTCCTACCATCTTACTTTGAGCTACCGTTTAAGAAAATGCATTGTTTCGTCTAGTTGAATGGCTTCACGACGTAAGCCTGTAACATTGCAGATCGGATGTCCACAAGAGTATGTCTATAATAACTTACGTAATTATGAAGTCGAAGAAACGTCCGGTTGTCGCTGAAAGGAGGAATGTATAACTCCTGTGCACAGCGTTTGACCACTAATGTCCCTGTCAACGACTCCACACTAAGTTCATTAGCGCGTACTATCAAAACTCACGGATACACTGCCAGCCAGCCAAATAGCAGAAGTGCAGTCTGTTACTAATCTACCAAGTGACCTATACATAAACAAAAGTTTACGGAACTGGGGGTTGTTCACAGAGATCCCTAACAGCTGCAAAACTGTGAAGTGTTCCGGCAAAGACGTGGTAGCAAAATACACTGATTATGTAAACGAACAAAGTAAGTGGGGTTCACCGGCTCGGTTGGAAACACGATGATCGATCAAATTGCTGTCTGACATGGCAGCTTGTCGTACGTAACAGCGTGCTTATGTTTATACCATCGTTAATTCTTTTAATCAATAACATTTTACCAGATTCTCTTCTCTTCGAAATGATTATTCTCCTGAACCATTTATTGCGGTACAGAGCGATGGTTGGAGTCTCAGTGGCACTAAATCAGGTTCACGGCTGTTCATAGCTACGTGTGTAGGTGCTAGGTTGTAGACCAACCACAAGTAGTCAAAGATTTCGGCCTAAGAGAAAAGGAAGTGTAAGTACCAAAGAAAATGATACATCAGTCGAACGATTCCACGTTCTTGTCGCTGCAACTGTCAGCGCAAACTGACGATCAGAAATTGACCGCCTAGACAATTCTTGACAGTTGTTCGGATTCACGGAAATGACAATTAGAATTGATCGAGAATACACTGTATCAAAATGAATTGGAAAACAATCGGCTATCTTTCGCCTTTCAGAAAATGGCGTCTTTGAAATATGAAAATCAGAGTAAGAGTAAACTTTATTGATAACACCACCAAGGTACAGGAGGTAACTTGTAGTCTCCTGGAAAATTATAGATGGGTGATAAGTCAGTTAAACCTGTGAATTAGCATGTCGATTGAATCATACAAAAGCCACGGACTCTAAAGAGTTAATGACAGCCCGTGACAAATAAAAGGTTGAGACCCTGATAAGTTGCGTAGTATTTGAGGCTACTTCGTGCAAAAGTATAGGCCGAAGCAACTTCGTCCGTACAGGCTGCCACACAATAGGCAAGTGTAGGCAGCTTGTGTCAAAATAGATATAAAATTATAAACAAGGTATTGCAGAGATAGTCGGTTAAATTACTCTTATTCCCAAATTCATCGTTTGCAAAGAATACCTTGAGGACTTCTCTTTGCGTAAACTGTCGGTAGTCGATGTGATTCTAGTAAGCTGTGAGTCTGTTGTGACAACAGTAACCGGAATTTTCAAATTGGCTACAGTGACCGGAGGCAGCGCAGGAGGAGGTTGAGAGAGATTGAAGCGCCCCCAAACCGGTGATGTATTAGATAACCGGGAGGCTGGAGGAGTCAAAGGTATAGGGACGGAAGGAAGGTAGCTGGCCGGTGCAGTTAGTCCGGGAGTCCCAAGTGATGGTATTGTTGACGTTGCCCTGGGCTGCAACTGCATCCATGGAGGACCATATGGCGTTGCCATTGAAAAAGAGGGCATACATGGAAAATTCATAGGATAGGAGAGAGGTGCACCCACTGCAGTTGGATAATAGGCCAATGTTGTGCTGGGTTGTCCACCAGGAAGAAAAGTCGGAACAGGTGGCAAGCAATTATACGGCAATGGAACCACGCCGCTGGATGTAGAAAAGGTAGGAGTCGGGAGGTACATCATGCTAGGAATCGACAACCCAGCGGATGCTGATGTAGTCTGGGTGTAAATGGAGGTACCAGCACAAGATGCAGGATTGCTTGACGAGATTGCGGATGGTAGGGGTCGTACAATGTCCCCCTGTCTCTTTTCAGTACTTAAAACATATACCGGTGACTCCGCCGGCAATTTTGAAAGCTCTTCGGGTGTAATGAATATAACATTCTTATTCCGAGATAAACAAGGATTCGACATCTATAATAAAATGGAAATAGTTGATGATTGGTAAGTCATGTATCAGCGGAAGCAAGCACAATGAATTAAACTCAGTTTCAACCAACTAACATACAAAACCAGGTAGTGTAGACCATCTGCTCGTCACAAGAAAGAAGAGCAAACATATGTGACTATGTATCGAAGTACACAGTTACCAGGAAAAATGTCGCACAAAGTCGCAGTCGTGCCACAACACATGAAAGACAGACGACATTGCGGAATGGAATGATGCAGATGGAAAATTGACTACTTTGACGCATACAGGGATTCACAACACCGGTGCCACTGACTCCCACTCATCAGCACATCAGACGGTGTCCTCAACAAAAAATGTTCACTGTCCTTCGGAATCCAGCCAGGAAGCGCTATACTGAAACAAGCTTCAGAATGCCTTCATACCCTCGAACCCAAGTCAAGCACTGAAAACTGGGCTGCCGCATCCAGCCTAAATCACCACTAGCAAACAAGGCACAGTGTGGCATGCAATAAGCTGACATTCGTAAGATGTGTCCAAGCCACTGAAGCCTGTGAGACGAGATGAAAATGCTCAAGGGTTGACACAGCTTATCTGTTCCAAAGACAAGTCAGCGAATTTCGTCATTGTTGACACAGTGTGCTCACCATAGATTTCGGAGAGGTCGATGGGCAGAAATAAACATAGTGGACATCCTTCGCGCAAACAGACCAGGTTTCTCACCTGTACAAAACGAACATCAACCATAGGATTTATGACTTCATCAGATATTTCATTACCACTGAAGCGTATCTCTGTGTACGTCTCACATTCCTCCTCTTCACTATCATCATCAAAGCAGCCATGAGCCTGACCAAAGGTACTGTGGCTCGGGCTGCCGCTCACCTCAACAGTGACGTGGAATATCCTAGAAGAAAACGTTATTAAGAAGGTTGAAAATTAATGAAAGAAGTCTAAGCGGAAGAACCAGAAATGGTATGGATGCAGGTACGTCATTGACTGTGACACACCGACATCCCGGATAGCGTCTCTAACCAGCGGTTGGAGTGATCACGAGGACCCCATCCAGGCAGGCGACACCTACCCACTTTACTCAGTGGAGCAGTCAGGGTCTTCATATTTCGTGACCACGTTGTTGCTTGACCACCATGTGGTTTCACCCAACTGTTGGTGGTCTCAGTATATAATACCCGGTACGGTAAAAGATCAGATGACATACGGAGTACGTGACCCAACCATCGCAGGCTGTGCAACGTGAGTAGTTGACCAATTGATCGCGCATCCCGAGCGTTCCGGAATACGCGCCGGCGAACTGCCGTATTGCTCACGCGATCAGTCCACTTAATGTGGGCTAACTGGCGGAGACAACGATGGTCAAATACAGCAAGCTTGTTGATATCTTCCTTGCGAACAGGCCACGTTCCGAACCATAGAGCAAAACAGAACGTACACAAGCATTATATACTCTTCCTTTCAGCGACAACCGAACGTTTCTTCGACATCACAGATAAGGCAGACTGGCAAAGGAAACTCGTGCTTTTGCTATTCTCGCTGATATCTCACAGCAATATTAAAAGCTGACGAGATAGTGCTATCCAAGTACGCGAAAATGACAGCTGTTTGGATGTTACCAAGGCTGCGGTTTATGACACCCTCGTTGACCTTCTGAAGCAAACTGAACACATACATCATCTTGGCCTTGACGATGTGATCGGGCTTGTGTGCTGTTTTGATCCGGCGGCATAAACGACCGGGAGTATCAGAAGTTATCGTTCTCTTGACAGTGACACCAGTATCCTAACACGACTTTCTCCTACTGTTTGTCCCATTTCTTCTGCCTTCCATGTGCCTTCGGGCGATAATTGTTTTCTGAGGCCAAGACAACCGGTAAACATTGGCGCCTTCAATGTCCGCACTCTCCGACAAGTCGGTCAGCAAGCTGCTTTCAAATTCCTCTAGCGGCTCACAACCAAGGATGAGAGAAGACTCGGAGTTTCGCCAACAGTGCAACGCCTTACAATTAGAAGGTGCAAAAACCACACCAAACTAACGAACGGAAGCCCCCACTCTGTTTAACTAAGTTCTCAGCTGCCAGTGAACCTTCACAGATTACAGCATACTCTGTCTCAAATTCGGGTGTCCGGGAGCAGTTTCACATCACCAACCTCATAGTCTGTCAGGGAGCAACCTACCTTCTTGTTTACAGCGAAGTTCCGTAGAAAAATGGAGTGGGACAACCTTGTTTCATCTCACCTGAAATGCTGAAGGTCGGTAATAAGTTTCCATAAGCCCCAACCTGGTCCAGGTGTGACAATATGTCATTTTCAGCATGCTGACATACCTGTCGGGCAAACCCATTCTTGGCAGACACTCCCAGAGTGCGGCTCTGTCAACTGAAATAAGGGGTCTTCTGCCGACAACGACAGTTATTTCGACCTTCTGTATAAACGCCGGGATTCAAGCACCTTGAAAGTGTAAAGAAGTGCTCAATGCAGGTACGGCGTTAGGGAAACCTAGTCTTGCTCCCCGTGGATGCATCGTTTGCGTATGGCGTCTAGTCTACAAATTACAACAAATCTCCGCATGATAGGCCTTGACAGCACTGAGGAGCATAAAACAGCACTTCTATTGGTTTCGAAGCAAACCCCACTGAACAGCCTCTCTCGAAGCTGTGTTCAATCCATTTTGAGATATTTAACTTCCGCGTCCGAAACGACGGTAATCCACTGTTTCAGATCAGCAAGGAAGAGGAAGTTACAGTGATCAATGCGTCAGAATTATCGAGTATCCCGAAAATCAGGCACTGCGCCAAAATCCCCTATCCAACATCAACATCATCGTAGACAGCCACATCAGCGGTTCACAGATTTTAACAACTACACAACCAGTAATAAGAAAACAAGCTCTATATATGAAGAGAAAAGGAAAAAGGGGGAGGAGAAGGGACCTAACTACTAAAAATAGCTACGTCTATATTCAAACATTCAACATCAAGGTGCCTACACCTTGCAAACAAACAACCGAGCTGTAAGTGAAAGTAAGGCGTCATCAGCAAGACAGCTTCCTTACGGCTTTCACTGCCCGCGTCACCAAATGCACTCACTTCACAGACAACTCGGCCAAACAACGACAACATTCACGCCACTGAGCTCGATTAGCCCATCTCACCTAACGTCTCAAGCCACCGACTCTGTGAGTCGCGAGGGCCCCAGCCCGGGAGACGAACCCTTCGTGAACGATTTCATTTGTCTACGCCAGGTCATCATCTGTCCACCTCGCACCTTGCGCCAGTCGGCCGCAGCGTCGGCAAACAGTGCTCGGTGTGGCAAACGGTAGCTGGCATCCTTAGTACATGACCTAACCATCTAAGTCTGTGCAAATGTAGCGACTGAACAAGAGAACTCGTTTGACAATCAGTGCCAAACACCCGCTTCCTAACCTCCTCGTTGCTTACTCGCTGGTGCCACCCGATACGAGCGATCGAACGCAGACATCGGTGGTCAAATACCTGAAGACGGTTCACGTCCTCTACCCTGAGCGGCCAGGTTTCGCTGCCGTAAAGTAATACAGCCCTCACTGTCGTCTTATATACGCGATCTTTAAGCATCAGAGAGATACCTCTCCGTCGGCAGTGGTGCCCCCAAATTGATGAATACCACCCTAGCCATAGAGAAAGGCGTTTCAATTCCATTCCCTACACCTCCGCCGCTGCCGATGCAGCTTTCCAAGCACACAAACCGCTCAACAGGCTCCATGACTTCATTATCTAACATTAAATCTACGTAATCACAGCAATCTTGCAGAAGCACTTTGCATTTTGAGGCTGCAAAGCGCATTCCGAAGTATTTAGCAGAACGCGAAATAGCCTCTAGTGTTGTTTGTGCTGCTTGGAAAGTGTCAAACAGCAACACCTTGTCGTCAGCATAATCAAGATCAGTCAGTCTTTCACCAGGTAGGAGGTCCACGCCGGCATCATTTGAGTGCCGCAGACAGTCCTATGACGAAACTGAACAAAAATGGTGAGAAGTGGACAACCTTGACGTACGCCGCTCCTGGTGCTGAAACTGTCAGACAGTTCACCGTAAACCCTAACCTGAGCTGAGGTATGGGAATAAAGCGCCGACAGTATGTTCACATACTTAGTCGGTACACCCTACGTTTAAGCGACTCTAAAAGTGTAGATCGGTCTACCGAATCAAACGCACCTTTATAGTCGAGGAATACGGCGATTGTTGGCCGGCGGTACACATGACGCTGCTCCAGAATTTGACGAAGGGTAAAAATGTGATCTATACAACCCCGCCCAGGGCGAAACCCTGCCTGTTCTTCCCTAATGTTTACCTCCCGAACTGCAGTGAGTCGACGAAGTATAATTGATGCTAGAACCCTTGAAATGACTGGGGTCGAAATAATCCCCCAAATGTCTTCGCAAGGACTCCGGGCTCCTTTCTTAAATATGGGAACTATTATCGAGTGACCCCAGCACGGAGGGATGGTCTCCGTCGTCCACACAAGTTGAAACAACTGAGTCAAGGCCTCTACTAACGCCTCTCCACTTCTTTGAAAAGTGCCGGCACGAGATCATCTGGGCCAGCAGCCCTATTACGATTGAGAGCCGAAAGGCAATTGCGAACCCCAGTCTCAGTGGGTGGTTCCAAATCTACCGGCCAGGGTGCTACATCACAAGTTTGTGGCGGCAACACAACAGAAACAGGAGGTCAGCGAAACTGACCTTCAAAGTTATCCGCCCAACGTTCTAACCTTCTTGACTTATTATAGATGAGTGTACGGAGGGCATTCCACACAAGTCAGCCAGGTCACTCACCTTGCTCAGTACGGTCTGCATGTCTTCGTCAGTGGGGCTAAGTAAGACAACGCCGTCCGCATGCTCCAGATCAATCAAACTAGCGCCAAGAAGCTCAACACCAAGTTCACTGGACTCCTCAAGCGCACCCTCCAGAATGTCGTCCATGACAAAATTGAACAAGGGGGAAATCGGACACCCTTGACGAACACCACTAGAAGTGATGAACCTAGAGACAGTTGTCCATAAACTCTCACTCTACTTCCAGAATAAGCACTGATTTTAACAGTCACGTATTCCCCTGGTACACCTTTGCGAAGAAGACAGCCCCAGAGAAAGTTACCGACAACCCAATCGAAAGCAGCTTTCAGATCTGAAAAGAACACAATCGTCGGCTGTCTATAAGAGTGCCGATGTTCCAAGATCCGTCGCAAGGTAAAAATGTGGTCAACGCACCCTCGACCGGATCGGAATCCTGCCTGTTCTTCACGTATCTGACTTTCTCTGGGTTTAGTGAGCCGACGTAAAATGAGGCCAGTGAGTAACTTGGACGCAACAGACACAAGACTGATGCCTCTGTGGTTGTCACATAGACTTCGTGCACTTAATGATGGGGCAGTGAAAGTGAGGAAGCTGTCTTGCTGATGACGCCTTACTTTCACTTACAGCTCGGTTGTTTGTTTGCAAGGTGTAGGCGCCTTGATGTTGTATGTTTGAATATAGACGTAGCTATTTTTAGTAGTTAGGTCCACTTCCCCTCCCCTCCTCTGTTTTCTTCTTTCTTCCTATATAGTTTTTTTTCTTTGTTCTTCGTGGTTGTGTGGCAGTCAAGCATCAGTGTGAACCACTGATGTATTGCTGTCTATGATGATGATGATGAACCCCTTTCTTTCTGATAAGAGATACAGCAGTGCCGCAACTATAAAAATAGTTCTGCTGTATGCCCATAGGATCGTGCCTCACTACCTAAGCACTCCTACGCGGTCAGTAGTGCGACATACAATCCTATGAGTGTAACTGCTTTTCGTCTGGACTGCTCCCCTTTGGCCTGTCTGACAGGGTTGAACCTGGAAGGACCGGAGTCCTAGTCAGCATAGCCCGCCGGATCAAAACAGCACACAAGCCCGACCACCTCGTCAAGGTAGCAGTATAGGTCGAGACGCCACACCACTGACCATCGCCTAACTGCATCGAGGTCAGCTTGCAAAATGTTGTGTTCAGGCGAATCACAGATTTTCAAATCATCTGTGTAGAGCAGAGTGATTGAAAATCCTCTTCGGCAAATCACTGAAATGAGCTGAAATTAGTAGTGGGCCAAGGGCATATCCTTGCGATACATTCGCTGAGAGGGAGAAGAAATCAGAGCCGGCTTTAACACGAAAGGTTCTATCACTAAAGAACGCGGCAATGCAGCGGTGTATATCGCCCACAATGACGTGCGATATGTGAGGTTTCCCAACATTTATTCACGGGGACTTCAAGTGAAAGCAGGGTTGGGTCTCTGTTTAGGGCTGCGCGTAATTCAGCACCAACGTAGACTGCTACGCCCCCACCTCTGCTGGCTAGCCGATCCTTGCGAAAGACAGTATAACCATAACAATCTAGTAATCGGATATGTCCGGCGTTAGCCATGTCTCCACTACACCTGCGATCTTGGGCTTCTTTGAGTCGACAAGCTGTCGCAATTCCTGCACTTTGTTCTTTGGAGAAAGAACATTAGTAAACATACACCACCAGCTAGATACGTGTACCTGCGTACCCTTATCTGGGAGTAGGCTGCCTTCAGATGTGTAACGGGTACTACCTGAGCTAGGCCGACCCTTTTGAGGTCGGCTGTACCAGGTTTTTGGCTGTGCGGGAGGTGGTGGGCTACTGATGACCTCCGGTATCTTGGATCATCTTGACCATACATGCCGTTGTGGAAGATATACCAGTAACAGGCGTTCTACGCTCGGATCTTGGTCTATCTGCGTGAAGTCGGAGCTCAGGTGGGAAGTTTTTCAACGTATACCACCTCTGAAGCACAGTGGACAACATATCTCTTGTGAAGAGGGTGATTCGCAATAGTCTGGGGGCTGAGATGGAGCTCAGGTGTACTGGGCGCGGAAGGCGTTGGATAGACCATGCTCCACATTCGCCTACGTCTAGGTTTAGTTTGGCTTGGATAAACTTCCACTGCTCAATGTCGTGCTTGTGCGCGTGCAATGCATCCGTATCCTCTAGCTCTTCTACGTTGTGTACAACCAAGCTGCACGTCCGATCGTACTGGGAAACTTTGGAGGTTGCGATATGCCGTTCGTCGAGTCTCCCTGATCACCCAAGGGAAGTCAGGTTTCGCTCTTAGGCAAGAATCACTGAGTCTAGGAATGGGAGATACCGTTAAGAGAACCTCCTCGACGTTCTCTATCTGGCCTAGCGTGACACGGCTAGGCCAAGAGCGTCTGTTTTGGGGAGACATGCTAGGTCTGCACATCGTGGGTTTATCTTCCACGCCTAGCTTAAGTAGATCGCAGAGATCTCCATTGCAAGTGATCGTCAGCTTCTTTTTAGTTGGGCAACGTGCTTTCGTCATCTGC
>LOND01002246.1:61562-74319 GCA_014220965.1 Paragonimus kellicotti | reverse complement strand
CCTTCTAACAGGTGGCCACTGTAAGAAAGAAGGTTTATATAGAATTGCCTTTTAAAGGCGACTACAGTATGCACAAACAACACAAAGATTGATGAATTCGATTAAACGACATTCGACGCAGCCAAAATGTTTGTACTAGCTCGTGCCTTAGTAGTCGTCTGGCCTTGTAGTGTGACGAAACGTTTTTGAATAGTCCACCGGGGATCACAGACAAACCACTATTATCTCGGCACAAGGGCATAAATTAGTTTTGCAACTGTCAATAACCGGATTGGTCTGGTTGTAAAATCTTTTAATCACCGGACAACACACTATTTATAGATACCTTTTTTGAGTGTATGAACGAGTGGCTTAACAGGAAGTTGGTGAGATCAAATTACTCAAACGTCAATTACGCCCATATCTGTTTACACGCTAGTGACTTGCATTTAACGTGAAACACTTCAGTTGATTTGAAAACACTTGTAGAATTCAGCTATTTATCAGCAGAGTTGAATACAATCTGTAGAATCTGCTCTGTCCTTGGTTAACTGGTGGCTTTGCTCAGGGATGCAATTAATCCTTGTTCAGAATCAGGGGAAATAGTGTACTACTAACCCAACAAACCGTATTTCGTTTATCGAAGTATGCATTACATTTCAAGATATATGTTTCATTTTAAAATATTTTTTTACGTTACAGGATGAATCAAAGAGTTATTATTTTGTAATCAGGGATTACATCGCCAGAAGATCAGATGAGCTTACCTTGCGGTACGTTTACTACAGTTCATTTCGTTATGAATGACCTTTGAGATTACAATATGAACCATTACTTTCTTCCATAATTCGACGTTGTGTAAACCAACTATGGTCAATGTGGTTTAAACATTTTCAATCCCATTGAACCAGAATTTTCTTAATTACCTATTGTCAACAAAATGCGAATTTAAATGTTCAATTATTGGCATCTAAGGTTATTAGCATTTCCATATAAACATTAAAATAGGCAGCAAATTACGTGAACTTTCAATTACAACATTATGTTTATACAATACGGAGGAAGTATGTGATGCCATTTCTATACTGGCTGACCAATTGAACATCATTGTGAGGAGTATGTGTCTACCGTCAGTCAGCAAAACTTATCAATACTAGTCTCATGTCAGTTTCATAAACTTCTAACAAGGTATATTCCGTGCGACATGCTATAAACGTTTAGTATGAACTTTTGTTTGCATGATTTCAGTTGAAATGTTTCACTCACTGCAGAGCAGCTTTTGTATTTTCTGTAGAAGCTCGTAACTTTATATCGTGGGATTACATTGTATAAAGGAAAGCCTAGCGTCTTTTGTGGAGAGACCGAAACGCATGGCAAGGTGAATGATATGACAGCGCGAACAATGCTATTCAAATCGCTTGCAGACCATTCAAACGCGTCTAACTTCGCTTTCATCTGGTGTCAGCGCTGGTGGTTCAAATTCCTTCTGGATTTTGTAGCGCTGCGTGCATTTCAAAAATACCCGAGCAATCGTTATTCTAAGCATTAGTAGGTTGCAACTCCTGACCATTACTTCAACATTTCAACTTCACAGCTTCTGAAGAATGGATCCGAAAGCATATCTAGTTCAGCTTAATCTAAGAAGTTTACCGTGTGTGTGCCAATTTAGAGTTCTTACGATTGCCTGTTGAACAGACGAGGAGAAAATTTATTATGATAATTGAGGAGTAATCAGGAAGCAGTCAAGAGCTGTAGACTCTGGTGGTCTTCTAGAGACTAAATGAAACTCAGCAGTTTGAATTACTGGAGACTGAAAATTTGTTATGCCGGTGAAGTGTTGAATACATCCGAAGGAACACAAAATGCTGATAAATAAACCGATAACAACATAGTTTGGAGAACGATATTGAGCCCACCGTATACTTCACTGACCTTGATGCACTTAGTCAAAACTGTCTGTTTTGAAACCATCTCCCTTTATTGACATATGCTTCGCGATGTATGGACGGACCAAAATTCAACGTTGTGAACGCAACTGAAAGAGGAATCTACATTGTTTGAAACGGAAGGTAATGCAGCGTTCAAAAGCGACTAATCTAAGTGTTGAGCCTTTATAATAAATGAACCAGATGAACCCAAACAGCAATTGTTCCTGCTCGATGTTGCATTGGAACTTGGAAGCTACCGGTATTATGCGAATATCGTGCTTCTCCCCTACAGCATTATTGTAGGCTAACGTCAGTCTGCCCGTTTGAAAGATACTAATAATCAAACGCAGGTCTTTCCTTAGAACAAGTATCGCCAGACGAATATTGGGGATGAATCAGTAATTACTCATTAACCGTGCAATTTTCAAAGTCGTCCGGGACTCTACTCCTTACTATGAGGGGTCTGCAATATTTTGAATACAGCCTACTTGATTGCGTAGCATATTTGCAGCAAATATTCGTGATCAATCCCGACTGTCTTCGAAATGATTGGTTTGCACAACCTGCTGGTTTAAAATGTTTTGGCTTGTGTAACAATCGCGCTGCATGGCTGAACACATCATCAGCCAGCAAATTGCCAACCAAAATGTCTGTTATGATGCAGAACTGGCAACCATTGAAAATCAACATACTATAAGAAGATTTTACCTTTTTATATCAACAGACGTGGGGTCAACTTTGTACATTTCCTTTATATGAGATTTTCTTTCTTTTCACCGATTGACTAATTCAAGTGTCGGACAGTACGTAAAAGTTGTGGACAACAGGGATAACTCCTGGTGGTACGGAATTTGTGAAGGGATGGTTGGCTATTTTCCAAGTGAAATGTCTGCGAATTATTTAACCGCGACAATTGGAACAATTTAGTGCAGATCTAATCTGTCAACGAACAGTGAGTTATGTTAATTTTCCTTTGGTATTATGGTCACTTAATTGAAATCAATTCGGAAAAATCACTTGATTCATTGAGTAATTAGGTGATAATAGACTGACGAATCCTGTTTCACTAGGTGGCCCAAGGAAAGCTGCACCCCTGGAGGTCTATGCTGGATGTGCTGTTCCTATTGTAAATCGGAGAAGTAAAGTTAATTGAATGTCTCAGTTAATAATTAATATAAAGTGCCCAATCTTGGTCGTGACTCATTAAACCGAGTTTGTCAATGAAGACATACAGATTGTAGCTATTCTCAGTGCACTACAGCGGAAGGGAAAATTAATTAAAAGCAATCTAACGGAACCAAGACAGTTGACTGCATCTTCTGTACAACATATGTCATGTTATACATTAAAGTCGATTGGAAAGACTGCTTCAGAACGCAACCAAAATGATCGTCCTGTTAGCTTTGAACACATTATTAGCTCCCTGCAAAATGTTCGGATGGCGGTTTCGGCCTACTGTGCCTTTCTATGAACCTTTTTGGATAACCATTCGATTGTAGTACAGTCGTGATCAACTCTAATTCCTCCATAAGACTGTCTTGTGTACAGATTCGTCTTGCGCGTGTGAATAGTGTATTCACTAGTGTGCTTTTGATGGACCGGTGTGAAACTACTAAAGTTGAGGTATTGACCGGACCACGTGGATTTCCTATGGACACATGTTGTAAGCAAGTCAGCACACTTAAGCGACAGATCCATATGAGGCATGAATGCATGACCATGAGTTTCAATGACTCGAACAGACGTTTTAGTAGTATAATGGGGTGACTGAGAAAAACGCAGTTATTATTAGTAAAAGACCTTTGCTTTGCCGCATATGTTCCACAGTCTAGATACTTCAGCCTGAATGCATAGACTGGGTTGATCGGATGGTTTGATTCGACCCAGTGTGAAGGCTTGCAGATAAACCAGCCTTTACTGAGCATTTTGACAAACTTTTAGAGCTCACTTGATTGACGTTACACAACCTGACCCCATGAGTCGGACTAAGTTGGTATTATTGATTACCATCCCTCGTATCACTGATGCATTGCTCCGGCGAACCCACATTAGTGTAATGTATTCAGCCTGATACAGAAGCATTCAAAATAAGCGATTTTGCTACACGTTTGCTTTCATTGTCTAAACTGAACGACTTCACAGTACATAAACAAACTGAAGTTCATAATGTGTTTTGAATTTCTATGTAAACTTGAGGGCCGGGAAAACCACATTTATTCCTTCAACTATGCGACTAGTATAACGTTTCATCCGGATTAATATTGCTATTTCGAAATCCACCAATCTACATTATATTTTGAGCATGAGTGTCGTTTCCCGGCCAAAACGAAGCTTCATCTTCATTTATATTATACTAACTCACGGCAGATCATGTAGGTACTTAATTACCGAATTTCGGTAACATGCATCGATTTACAATCATTTCAGTGCATTGAAACCAAACGTATCTGAGCACAACCCATTGATTGAAACAATGAAGAGATGCCAGTTTTAGACTAGTGATCTACATGATACATGATACATAATATTTTTATAACTGCCATCACAGTGCCCTCACGTGAAAACTTTCGGGCCAATTTATGCCGAGTTAAAATGATGAAGGAAGGCACTAATGCACTTGCTGTTCAGATAGGGTTAAACCATATATTTGTTCTTCGTAAGCCTCTCAAACAGATTTGCCCCTGATTTATCATTAACGAAAAATAGACATAGTAAGGCTGAGATGTAAGTCAATTCATTAATTTTAACTTGCCCTTGTGCAACCGTCACTCTGAATTTGCATATGAGTTTACAAAACTCAAAAAGTCATGAAAGAATCTCTATTCGAGCCTAGTAAAAGCTGACGTACGCAAAGATATGTGTCGACAACTGTTGTTGACAGAGTATGGGGAATAAATCCATCGGTTTTGACAAATACAGAACATTAAACGATCAACCAACTGTGTGCGCTATCTATATACCAGCTGGCCACTAATTATAACCGATAACTATCTATTTATCTCATAGCAATGTACTAAATTGCGTCAGATAGTTAAAAAAATTCGTCAACTTGATTGAAGTGTCGTGCAACGGATCAAAACTTTCCCATCCATGTCGAATTTTTGGTCTGTCTCCTTCAGAAGGATACCTCATATTGCAGCTGCGCTGTTATCAGAATTCCACAATAGAGCGTTTTATTTAGTAGTCAGTCAATTTTCGAAACTCTGTTAACCTGCACACAATTTTTTGCAAAAACAATGTTCACGGGATAAGTGATGCTTCGTGATCACATGAATAACGAAGAGGTTAACAACGGCGAATTCATCAAAAATATAATTTGTGAATTGCGCTCGTTCAAAGTAGTTTTATAACACCAGTATATACTGTGGGACAGATCTCTAATTATTGTTTTAGGTTAACAAAGTTTCGTGAGAAAACAATAAGCAAAAAAATATCCACTGAAATAATTGGAAGCAGTAACTTATCTGTATTTCTAAAAAAGTCAAATAAACTCGCTTATTCTGTGTAAACCCATAGAGTACGCAGAAATAAAGGCACATTTTGGACATCATTCCGTACCATTGCGCCATAATCAAAACAGATATAATCGACTTGGTAAATTCAGACCAGTCTGCATGATAATGCTGACATGAAAATCCAGACAATGTTATTTATTCTCTTTCATAGCCTAGGTTAGAAGCGCTTCGTCAACTGTTAGTGCAAAGTAATCCTTTGAATAAGTCATCTGCTTGTCTCGGTATATAGTACGCTTACTCATTCAGGCAGTGGAAAGGGAGGGAGGTAAGCATTTACACTCGATTTTAGAAACAGGCTTACCACTTCTCGGAACAACATTCCATGAGATCCATTGACTTGCGATCGCGCATGGGTAACATTTCGAGGCGTTCGATATCCAGATGGAATACAATCTGGTTCTGGGACAGTTACATAGGGTACTCGTCCACGTATGTCTTTCACAGGACTGCCGAAACCAACGTTCTTACGTGGGTCTAGCGGGATAGGGCGATGCAGCTCCCCTGAAAAATGAGGCGTTTGTGTTTGACTGTCTTCGTATGCTGATCCTGTTCTTGTACCTGGGTGTGTACAAGATGACGGGCATACAAAATGTACGTATGCATCATGAGCTATACATTACTTTGTGTTTCTTCACGAATGTAATCAACAGCGAATCACTGAATGGTTGTAAACTTCATATTACAAAACTCACCAGGGTGACGAATAGACGCTGGTTCAAATATCCTCTTCGAGGTTTCATCCCGAAACGGCTGTAAGACTGAGCCGTCGACGGGAACAGCGAAACCTCGTCCTGGACTCGATCCACCGGATAATGTTGGTACACTACATTCTGGGTGTTCAGTACCTGGCACATCCATTGAGAAACTCTTTGTGGACAGAAGCTTGACTAGCAAGATGAACAAAAAATGATTTGTACAGACGTGAAGCCGGATTATGACTCATATAGTATAAAGCATGCAAACATTCTGAGTGCAGCAAATAACAGAAACACTTGTTAATTGTTAATCAATGTTAAAATATGATATGCTGGGTTTGGGTAATCTTCTTCAAACTTCGTATCTGGCGAATTGCGGTCATTCAAATGAAACATGATTTTCAAGCTGCAGGCATTAGATTAAATGATTTATTAAATCGGGACGAGAGGATCAGTCGTGAATGTCAAGTGAGTGACAACATCACATATTGCTAACCTTTTGGCTAACGTTTTAAAATTATATGTAACTGTATTTGGAGTAGTACTACGTTTAGTCAGAAAAGCCGTGCTGGCGGTCAGTCATATTTTACGTACACTTAATACGCATACATAATAGTTTCACATTTAGTGAAGCACAGCTTTCTAACTGTATACTGTTAAAGTGGATTACGCAAACGTTTACACATTATGATCTATCCCATTAAGATAATAGTAATTTGTCAGTTAAGAGTAATATCAAAGCAGCATACCTTTCAGTGGACAGCAGTGCTTAAAAGTAAAAACTCTAAACAGTAAAACATATAGTAGTTGGTTGATTTAGTTGCACTTCCCTATCGAAGGTGACATTATATAGACATAAAACTTTTGAATATAAGTTACCGAAAGCTACTTAAACTCCGTTCGTTGGAGTGTATGTCGGTATTCAGAGTGAACAGTTACGCTAAAATCTAATACGCTTCACTCCAAAAGGATGATAGAATCAGACGTAAAACCACTTAGTACGATTGTGGACACATTAATAATAAACAACTTTGTGTCAGACTGATTTGAATAATGTTGGTTGATGAACACTTCCGTAACTGAGGATCATACCGCACCCGTGAAAAATTGACCAACAACAGTCACTATAAGATACTAATTTAATAACCATTTCCCGTTAACTGATACAATTCAACACCAATTTTTGCGCATATTATATGCTATTAATTCGCTTCCTTGCATTAAAATAATTGCTTTTACTTAAAAGCAATAAAATTGTGCAGTTTCATAGTTTGCGACAAATTAAACGTGTACAACGCACCGTTCTATACCGAAGTGTACACAAGAGAGTTAGCACAAAATGAGTGGTAGATATAAGCGTTCGTACTGACTCGTCAGTACCAAATTTCTAATGTAATCGATCGGCTTTTTATATCAAACAATTGCGGTATGGGGTGGATAATCAATCGGTGGGTTATGAAGAATCATTGACTGTAGGGCATGGTCAAGTTCACGGACAAATTTTTTTGAACAGACAAGGTTCGCTTTACTCGACTGATTGTGGTCCTCTCAACAAACCGCAGGAATCTTGAACTGGAGTGACGCAGTAGGATTCTTAATGCAGAAACTGAGTGGATAACGTGACCAATGGTCAGGGTGTGTCTAGTAACAACGAATGTTGGTTGATTGCGTGTTACAAGGACGTTGCTGTTCTTCGGCAACACGGACTATTGTCCGATTCAAGTAAACGTTACTTCACTCTGGAGGTGAAGAACCTTTCGGTACCGTCTACTTAGCTTTTTTCCATTTATATGCAAATTGGTGGACGTAAATTTCACGTTATCTGTGCAACGAATAAGCAACTTCTTCAGAGACGAAGTCGGAATTTGTAGTCTAATCTCTGACACCTTTATGTGCTGACAAAATGAATTCCATCGGTTGCCCGTTCGCAAGCAATGAGGCAACATCAAATGAGCACATGAACTTTTTGTTTCCATTTAGGTCTCTTATGGCCTCTACAAGTTCAAAAGTATCATACTTACTGTGCTGGCATAGACGTTGGCGTTTGAGTCCTAAACATTTCCTGTGATCCATTGGCACGCTCAGTAAGCCTGGGTATTAGCGAATATTCCAATATCCGTTCCTGGCACATTTAGATATTAGTGTACCTCTTAGTAACACATTTCGGCTATTCTCAGGAAATTCGCTGTTGACAAAGAACCTATAGGGTTTAGAATTCAGGTACGATCGAATGCTCTCTACAATCACAGCTGATACTGTTATTGAATCTGGATGTGGTTTTTAATGCTTTTTTCTCAGACTATGCTGTTCCTCGATGCGTGTGCGTCCCTAGTTCTGGCTTGATCTCACTGTCGAATTAATTTCGATTCGTCGAAATATTCAGCTGCGCAGCAAAGCTACCGAGTATACATGCTCGTCCGTCTTGCCTAGAAAAGACTCCAGATATATCATTTTTCCGGCTATGCTAAGAGGGTGATCAACAGTCACACAAGATTTGTCTAGTCAGGAACGGCTTTTGAGTAGCCATCTCGAGTTATTCTGATGCCGATATACTCACTTTGTTCGACCGGATCCGGACTTAGATCCACCAAGGTCCGTCCTGGAACCACCTCGAGATAGCCGACTGAACTGATTGTACAAATTATCAAAAGAGACGTTAATTAATAATCGATTATCTCTATGAGGTGGGCAACAATTTGGGCCCTCGCGTCGTAGAACTCAAGCAGATTTGTTAGACAGAGTTGATGCGCGCGCCTTAAAACATTTTGAGTGTTGCTTTCTGGATTATCCCGGCACAATCATTCAGACCGGGATTTTAACTCACCCATACTTTCGGTTAACCGGGGTGATCTCTACGTGGATGAGTTGTCTTCGATACGTTGAACATGCTTAATAAAATTCTAACGTTCGTCTGTATCAAGATCATCTAGCAACTATGGGTACGTGTTTCTCAGGCTTTGGTGTACAACTATTAGTAAACCGTTGGAAATGTAATGTCATCTTCATCGGGTCGTTTTTATTCTGAATGACAATGTGAGTGTTCTGAATCTTTAGTTTTCTACTTGATTAAGTCCGTTGTCATTTAGTTAACGAAGAGCAGGGGACAATTGGTCGACTGTTTTTCTATCTGTTCATGTCAGCCGACGGATTAAAAATGTGTTAAAATAGGAAATCATTGTTATATTGTTGATTAGCGATTATTCGCTTGAAAATCAGCACAAAATGCCTGCAGGTTATCTGGCACATCTCTTTGCTTCAAAAGCATGATGCCAATCAAATGCATGGAGTCAACCAGAATTTGTTTCATTCAGTTCAGTTTAGCTCGTTCATGAACCTGATCTACGCAGGTGCACCTTTTATTCTGTTGTAAACCAATCATACTTATTAGCAGTTACTAATGATTAGGCAAGTCAAAGTTTAAAAAGTAAAGGTACGAAGCAATTACTTTTTGAACTGAAAGTACTGACTGATTCATTGATTGTCTTAATCCAATGATATTGTCAGTACATGCGTCCTGTTTAGCGACGTGATCAGAATTAACGAAATGCTACGAATCGATGACTATCACATTGTCTACGCGCGAGGCACGATAGAAAAAGTGTCAGAACTGAACCTCAAAAAGTTAGGGATATCAAGTGGCTCCGCTGAAAATTGTCATGACAGTTATTTTTGGTTATCTCTGACAAAGACGGAACAAATGTCAGATGTTCACCTGCGATAATGTATTGCTCAGGTCAGTAATATTACAAGAAAACAGATGAAGTGCTAAAATTCAGAATAAAGTGCTTATCCTAACACGAATTAAAGATTTGTTACAGGTTTCCGAATGTACTGCACAAGAGTTTACAAGTATGCGACTCACTAATGCAAGAAGGCGCCTGAAGCTTGCACGCAAACTGCGATATACCAACCTAACTGATAGCAACAGTTGATCTTGGATTTATTCCGGGAAATCATTTTGGTCATTTTCGTTTGTTTGACGCGAAGGTTCCACTGTTCAACATATCTTCTTTGGACTATTGTAGAGGTGCTGAATGTAAGTGTTGATGATCGTCCCAAAATTCTAATCAAATGTAGCAAAAGTTGGCTACCTTTGAAACAAGTTAGAATGAGTCCAAGAAGGGTGAATGCTACGGTGCAAAAGTTGGCTACCTTTGAAACAAGTTAGAATAAGTCCAAGAAGGGTGAATGCTACGGTGTTAACTGTCTGTTGGTCAGGCTAACGATCGTGCGTCCCTGGTGTGCAGAAGCTGTTTTCCGAAGTATCATCTGCATACATCTGGATTCTGGCGTACACGCAACTGGGGGAGGAGCTTACTGAGATTTCGGAGTTAAGCATATTGGAAATTATGGATCAAAGAGATACAGTGGTTCTTTTGGCCTATTGTGGTGTTGTTAAGTAGATGGTTGGTCCATCAAAGTTTGTGACCGCTTCAAACTTAGGCCGAAAATCTCAAAAAATCCGATGAATTACGGAAGATCAATTTGCTTGGATCTCGTCATCAGATCGAGAAAGGTTGTACAGGTTAATGTAAGTTTATAATCTGTAACATTATCGCAACTAAACCACGAAATTTGATTACCACGGTGAAGAAGGCTGCTGTGTTTATTCTCCTGTCAATTACGAATTAGACTGCAACAGAAGCACCAAATGTTGGCCTTACCAGAAACTATGGAGTACATTCCAAGGGGAAAAGTTACGCAGTGAGTTCGTTGCGTTCTCTGCTGAGAATGAGTCTAAAGTGTAAAGTTCCTTGTCCTTGGTAGATCCGTGTTCGTGTGCTTATTATCCTGACTTTGTACAACAGGACAGTACGCTTATCCTGAGGGATCGAACAACATCATTGTGTTCCGGAACTGGTTCAATCAAATCCATCAACAGCGCAGTCATCGCACACCTAGCCGATACCGACCACGGATATCACTTCACTCAGCTGTTACATGTATTTCACAGGCTTCGAATCAAACACGTCAGTTTGGTCAAACAACGGATGCTGGCTAATGTTAAGTCGCTTACAATTCAATGAGGTAATCCGACCGTCCGTTGGCACAGGAGAATCGTACACGCCCCACAAATGCGTAGTAACATGTCACACCGCCACTGTGCTGCCCCACCAAACCTACGATCGATACCTGTGTGACGTACTGGTAGGTAAAACTCCAAAACTGCTTGTCAATAACGCCGTTTGAGTAACTGGGTTACGGAGGGCTAGGAATTTTTGACTGTTCACATGATCCAAGGACATCGTGCTAAACCACTTTTCCTCACTCACTTGCTGTTTTATATAGTTGAACTTATTTAAATGTAACGATCGGCTGATGAACTACCAAAAGCTGTCGTTCGTCTCAGCTTTCATCTTTGATTATACATGGGAAGTTTCGCGACATTTCGGGTGAACCTGTAAACCAGGGTTCTGAGAAAGGAGTGAAGTAATCGATCTCAATAATTGCGTTGAGTGAAATATGTACCGCAAGTTTGCTTGGCAAACGCTTCTTAGTAGCAGTGTTTGTTCGACATTTATGGACAAGCCGTCGCCACAGAATTTCTGTGAATTGGAAAAACGTGTTTATAACATGATTATCAAACAGACTTTAAACTGATGGTTGGTCGCAGGGGACGAGAAGATTCCATGGCTATTTTGCATTCACCCAGATAAATATGTGCAAAATCTACCACAAATTCCGTCCGAATCAAACAATGCCATCCACGTCCTAGGGGTCAACATAGTTTGAGGTATTGTTTGTAAACATATGTATTGAAGCGTGTCGGCTGACTCCACTACCAATGCCTCTCTGAAAATTTCAAGTCAGATTTGGCTAACCGTTCCGAACAATATCGAAGGTCTAAGTTTGTTGGAAGTCCCCAGGCTCTTAGCGAATGCAACGATATTCCTGCAGCGTACCCCAAGAAGGGTGCACGTGTGGTTAAGTTAAATAAAATGACTACACTGATAAATTTCTGAAGATTTATTGCAGACTGAGACAAAATTGGCAAACCTGATACTGCGAACGGCAAATCAAAAGCTACTGTCCACTGAATACATGTATCACAACTATGCAAAGTTTGTTGTAATTTCTTATTTGATCACGGAAGTAATGGTACTGAAAAAGAGATAGGTTCAACAAGTCATAGTTCTCAACGTTTTGAGAGATTATAAATTGCAAGTAATCACTTGCAATCAGTTGACATGTTAACTATCGTCAGTTGACAGTAAGGCTGCAAAATGGTTTGCCATTGAACTCGAGGGACACCTAAGTCCGATAATCCGCATGCGCACTATAAGGAGAAACGGAATCGCATTTCAGTACACCAACTTGCTACGTACGAGCCGCTCTTTCACAACTAAATGTCGGTACAAGTCATCGGGTGAAAGAAATGTTCAGTCACGAACGTTAAATTTCTCTGACTATTTCATCCAGTAGATGAATCAAGTTAAGTGCTCATATCTCCAGTTGATTTACTTGGAGCTATTTACATCGTTCCGTCAAAAATTACATTAGGATACATAAAACTTTCGACTTATGGCAATAGTGATAGACACGTCTTAAAGCAAACATTTAGGAAGACAACATTTGTAGGACTCGCAATACAATCGGTCCGAAGTACATCAATCACCGCTGACATGAAGATGTCCGCAAC
>LOND01002246.1:5479-23643 GCA_014220965.1 Paragonimus kellicotti | reverse complement strand
TTTTGATTGATTACATTTTTCAACTCAGCAACGCTTTTCCAAACGTATACGTCCATATGTTCGTCCATAAATGCTATTATCTTGGTATTTACTTTCTACCTTTTATCAAAATCTATCAGTAGAGCATGGGCTACGGCAACAATGACACATAAGTTTGTGGTCATTTCTTTACAAGCGTTGCCGTAACCAATATCGTATTACATATCACCTTTGGCATTATCTTACCAGTGTCAGATTTTGGCAACTGACCGTGGGTTAGAATAATGCAATATCACTTTAACACGATTTATTTCCCCACGAAGTGAAATGTCAGGGAAAATTCACAGCATGCGTACAAACGTAGGTTCGCAAACCTTAAAAAATGCTTAGATTTTTACTGACAAGCAATCCTTGGAATCAGATGGTGAGGCTTATGGCATGGCATACCGAATTGCTAGAATAACTCTGCTGCCTCAATTTCATTGCTTGTGAAAGTATGGTTTTTGGACTTTGTGCAACCCGAGGCATGTGTTCAAAAGAATGCTTGGATTATCACTTAATTTACTCACATTGTAGCTTTGCCTCAGTGTATAATTTTGGAGCAAACCAATCGTGTAGCCTTATGTGCGCTACGTTTTAACATAACATCAGTTGTTCGAAACGTCCTCCACAACAACTCATTTTTGTAGTGAAATATGGCAATTTATTACCAATTTTTCGTCTACTCATTTGTTACTGCTACTTCAGCCGGAATAGTCTTTTGCACAAATGTTTGGGTAAGTTCGAATGGAAGACAGTGGAAGACAACACTCCTGAGAAAGGCCAGTAGAATTGGTTAAAGTTGAGTATTACAATTTGTTTATAACGTTGTCATTTTCCATTTATTTATTGAAAGGCAGATATTAAAAACCGTCGAAATTTTGTCAGTTACAAATTGTTTCGAATTAGACCATTTGTCTGTTTTAGAAATTAGCGGAAAACACAAAGGCGCCTTTGTGAATTAAATGAAAATTGACGTTAACAAGCCAGAAGAAAATGAGACGATGGATTATGCGAATGTTAACAACAGAATACTATGTGTGGCATTCAAAGTGCCTAGGAGAACAGAAAATAAACATAGTTTATTACGCTTCGAAACTGCACAACCGACAAGATTATGGGCCAGGTTGACTATTTGACATGAAGCAATCAATTATTTGGCGCACTACTGAAAGAGCTTATTGACTTACATCATTCAACAGCGTGTGCAAAGGTCATAGTAAACGTTTATTCGTACTCAGTTTCCAAAGGCGTCTACGCTTCCAACTAGATAAGATAAGGCATCCGGTCTAATTCTTTTAATTCTTAAATACACTTTTCGACTCTTGTTGACTTTGTTCTCCCGTTATTATCAATAAAACTGACAGCAGGTTGAAATTTTTAACAACAAGTGGGAGTAAACTGTCTTGGAATCAGTTATCACTCAATTACTTATGCATATAAATAGCAAATAAATAATTCGTCGTTTAATTTTAGATTTGGGTTTATCTATCATGACTTTGAGATTTAATAATGGCATGCTCAACCAGTGAGAGTTTCGGCTGAATATTCTGTTAATACGAGCTCAACAAGTACGAAGTTATATGTTTGTAGAAATTTTTTGTTCAAGCATGCCATTAGAGTATGTAAATCTCAGATTAACTTTTGCGTCCACAAATATTCTTCAAAGTGGCCGTAATAACTTCTCACAGATCGTAAATACGTTTTTGTTCAACTGCAACTACGTTATTGGATACATCTTTAAGAATGCTTACACGACTAAAGGTTAATTGGCAAAACACTAGAACCGTAACATGATGCTTGTATACGTAGACTGTTGCTTCAGATGTGTATCCACTTCTGCTTAAAGCGGAATACAGGTATATGGAGTATGCGTGGTTGTAAGCAAAGAAAACATTTCGAAATTAATTCATTTCGCTGGATAGGCACCGCTCTTTTCTCAGATACTTCCAAATGTAGTCAACGTTTCCGACACCAAATGGATCTTGTCGTAAAGGATTATTTGGTACAAATCTGTTGTTTAGAAGCCATAACGCCTACTAGTCAATAAGCAGTACGTTGCCTTCGTCATACAAAAGAGTATCACATTTGTTGTGAATAGGTCTTTCTGAACTCCTTGATAAGAAAATAAGCAACTGTTGTTGCACTGAGCAACAACCCAACAACTATAATTTTACCAGTTTTAGTAGATATACAGAATACCTCGAAGTGCAATAGCTAGTGGTTGCTACAAATGTATTATTGAAGGAATTATACAGATTTCTTCGGGTAACGTGCATAAGACGCTCTTCAATTCCGAAACCCTTCAGTTTTATCCAACACACTTCAACTTTGTAAACCCGTTGACGTGTTTTGTGAACTGTACGACGTTGTGTGGGTCGCCGTGAAAAAGTGCTCCACACTTTTCATGAAAACAAGCAATATATATTAGACTTGTGAGGCTCGTGATTCCAAATAATCGGGGTAATAGTGTCAACCGATTTTTGTAATATTGTTTTACGCAAAGTCAATCCTATGTTGAATAAACCAACCAAAATGAGACAAAAGAATGAAAATGGACTTTTATCATGTCACATTTCTTTCAGTTATGGATGAAAATAAGCGGTTTATCAAACTGGGTACAATCTTCTATTGCATTCACCGTTATAAATACATCAGATCTCTTAAGATGTCAGTAGACGTCATTCTCAGCCAAATGCGTTATTTAGCCATCTTATGCAAAGTAGGCTCTATAATGCATGAATGATCATCAAATTACAGATGTCTGACAATCCTCAGTGAGGTGCTTCGAGCCTTGCCCACATGGCGATTGGGAGTTGACGTGCCTGAACACAGCAAGACGAAACCACGTTTGAACAACGAATTCACAACACAGATAGACAATCACAAAATGGTTAATCATGAAAACAACATCGACTTGTTGAACGAACGACAAATATATAGATAGTCAACAAGAGATATGAACAACAAATGTATCTATATCAAAAATTCCAGATCCGATCCATAGTAGGTCTGAGGGAGTGAGCTGTCACAATCTGCCCTCCACACAATAGAAGAGGTTGAAACATTCACAGTAAAGCTGATGCATTTAAGTCAAACATTGTACGGAACTAATAAAACCTGTATTCAATGGATTTTCCATATTAGTTTTTATTTTGTTGTGCGACATGCTATTCTCAGACTAGTTTCATAAGTAAACACAGCGCGTTACATTATATCTTTCGAACAAGCGTTCTTAAGTAAGGGAGGCCACTGGCTCAGATATAAACCTGTAGTGTGTGTGCATCTTCATTGTTTGTGCAGTAAATACGTTCAGGCTGCCATTACATGAAACCTGGTTAATCGCTGGTTAATTCGCTTTTCACGAGTACGTTTACATTGGCTACTGCGCAATACCACATATACAGAAAAACAGACTATTGAACACTACTATGTCCTTACTGCGTCTGAAAGTAGGGAGGTTATCCACTGTCCATACTGTATTTGCTATGCCTCAGCATACGTGGAAACCCTGAATTGTCCGATACGGTAGCAGAGTGAACTCTCAAACACATCCATTTGGCCAACATAGCTGAGTGGACTGGGATGTCATTGTCAGCATTGGTAAGTTGTAACATTTGTGATGTTGCTTTTGGGTAACGGTTTAGCCAAAGTGACATAATCACGATTATTGCTCCACTCCTCTAACTTGCTCTGTAAGCTGTCAGTTATAAAGTGAACATAATATCACGAGTATTTGTCAGAAAATGTTGACATTACGACTTCAATGAAAAATATACGACGGATTGTCACTACCTTAGGTGATGTGCAAAGATTTTGGAAACATATCGTACTAAAGCGAAAGTAGTACTACGGTGTATTAAGAAACGAGAATCCATCTATGCTTCTGTTTGTTTTATGAAGTAAGTGCGCGTAGTTCGACAAGTTTAATGTTCAATTTGGTTTTTATTTATCCGCACTACACAAAAAGTTCCCAAAATGAAGGAATATGAAATTAACACTAGTTTCAAGATGTCATTCCATGTAAGTTATCATGACGTGTGCTCAACTCTTATGCACACAACCGTTTTTATACATGGTTTCTACCGACATAAACACAAACAGAAATAGCCCAATCATCTGCGGTTATTGCGTACTCACTTGCCAGTGGGGATTCCAAGTCGCCGGGCTTTGATCTATCTTCATTTGTCTTGGCCGAACCCAATCCACCTGCGGTGGGTCCAGATGATTGGCTCTTACTGGCTGCGCACCGGAGCAAATGATAAACGGGGTCAACTTCTCCTACGGATTGAATAATAAGGCCAAGAAATGATTGATAAGTTAAAATATGGCATCTGCTGAATATCCCTGACAGACTGCCCATATTAAAAACATTTCTATGGTGAACACTGAATATATTATTCGGAAGAAAAACTTGAAAATTCCAAATTGTTTCAGTCAAATTATTATTGTCGCTATGTTCTGATGAATGTGCTTGATATTATCATCGACTGGCTCATCTATTAACTAATGGAGCGGAAGCTGAATATAATATGGAACTATGTGGGGCTTACATAGTTACATGAACAAACTAGGTCCGTGTTTGTAACATTCTTGTATTATTAGTAGTTCCCAATGAATAAAATAAGTGGTGTATAATACTCGACTAAATAGAAAATTTCCTGATCCATTGGAATAACGATATTTAAGCTGTCAGTTAAAAATGACATTTCCAAACAATTTCCGTCTAGTTTCCCTTATTCACAAAATATTTTATGAGTAGTGAGCGTTAGCTCAGCTTCTTCAACACAGACTATATCTGAATAGATCTCGCTAGATAGAATTCACCAGTAACCTTATCACTGTCCAAATATTTGCGTGAACGATGAATATTAGATTCGTGATTTGCGTTACAAATAACGAACAATCAGTGTTTCGCTACGAAACATTCAATTGATGTCTTGTCTACTCACTCTTGAAAGATTTTCCATATCACCGAGTTTCATTACTATGTGCATTCTATTTAGTAGGTAAAAGTTAACCTAATGTGATATAAAATGTGTTTATTTGATGACATCGTAACACTTGAATGCTCGCGAAAAATTATTACGTAACCTCACGATAGTCAGTCCACACATTCTCACCATCTTAAAAACGTAACATCTGCATAAATACTAGAAGTACAAGGTACTTAAGGTATATTCTGTGTTAACCAACAGAAATAAAGGGATGTTACAGTGGAGGTTGTCCATCAGATGTGTTCGTTCAGCAAGGTTCAAAGATAGTGTCGTTTTCGCAAACATTCTCTGATTACTATGGTAGGTAGCTAAACCTTACCTGATCTGGAGACTACATTATTGCACCGATGAAAAAATAGCTGTACACATATATATATATATATAAATATCAGTTGTGTGTTTCTTCTGGAAGTTAACTCGACGTCAAAGTTACACACTGGAAGAGTACGTGAGTATAATTTTTGAACAAATTGTGAGAAGTTGGTAAATTGGGTTATTAGTATACTTTTACTCTCAAAACGTAGGACGGTAGTACAGGGTCCGTTTATGACGTTATTTGGTTGTCTCAAATCTATGGAACAAATTTTGTAGCCGAATGCTATCTACCCAATGTGACGAATGTAGGAAAGAAGCCTGTGTTTATTCAGGTGACATCTGAAGTGACAAAACGGCAGACTGTTTGTCAAAAATACTAAACCATACAATCTACAATCCCTATGCTGCAACTTAATTCCGTAACCAATTCTTTTCACTTTCATTTCCCCCCTTTTATAAAAACCGTAGACGATCCCTTCGTACCACGTTTGTGTGGATCCAATGTTTCTCTGGCATAGGTTATACTGGTTGAACATCAATACATCTCCCTAACCAAATCCGGAAACACTCCTCTCGTTAGTTCAGGCAGGGTGAAACATGATCGCCTAACAACGCTATTTCGACTATATAGTTAGTGCTAAGCATACGACGAACAACGATCGAGCGTTCCAATTAGTCTGTCGTGCCCCAAACAACCCATCGAATACTCTCCGATTAAGAATAATTTTCACTGCCAAGGCCACCAGAATCAGACTGTTCGATTCAGTATTTTCTCATCAGAATCGGTTGGTTCAACGACTGAGTCTAACAGAACCTAAAGTTTACCAGATTGACGGTTAACCTGAGCCAAGGAATAAGCACTAAATCGTGAAACAGTTTAACCATCACACTAACTGATGTTAATTTTCTTGTGAAATGCCTGATCGGTAGCTCTAGCCAACTCTATCACCTTACATAGTTTTGCTGGCCTGGAGACAAGTTGACGAGAGCCAGTGAAAGCCTAAATCATTACGGTCGACGTAAGTGTTTCTCACCTAAGAAATGAAGTCATAAATTAATAGACCAACGTCTAGTCACAATCTCAAATGATTGTGACTACCAGCTAAATCACTGTACTGATTCCAAATGTATTCTTTGTGGTCCGCAATATGCGTCAACACAATTAAGTCCGTGTAGTATGTATCACGAGACGTTGTTTTCATACATCTAGGGGTTTATCATTCCCTAAGGGTGGGCAATGTTTACTATGAACAGTGGGTCACTTCGCTTGTGGGAGAGCTTACCATGAGCAATATTCAACTTTAAACGACTGTGACTGTTCTCCTATTGGCATTTCAGAAGTCATGGCATCAGATCTGATCGTGTTCCTTTAAGACTGGAGAATATTCCACGTAAAAAAGGAAACCAAAGCTACGCTTGCATAGAAACATCTTTTAGCCATGTACAGCACACACCCTCATCCATTTTCTATGTAAACAACAAGGTGAATGAAAGAGTTAGATGAAAATTGAGAACAGGAACACAAAAGTTAAAGTAAGCAAATTTATCTTTTTCCACATACTGAAACGTTTAACCATTTCTGGGAGAAATGCAACTTTTAACAGGGAGGCATCTCAAAATATGCGTACTACACTAACTAACTCAATGGCTATGCGATCAGCGATCGAAATGCAGCCCCGAAGTACTTGTTTGCAAATAGATTGCAAATTAGTGGGTCGATTGTACGCATGGCTGTAGCATATAAGAGCACCTGCGAAAAATTTTCGTACATCCTTATCAATTTCATTCAGTCCATTCGATGAGCGCAAGGATAAGTGTAGATAGCCAATTGCAAGCAAGCTGAAACGGGTTCAACAAACATACAAAAATACAGCAGCCGCTATTCCGTCTTATGCACAGTAATGTTTTACTGTGAACGTGGCAGTTCTGCATGGTTTACGTCAGCCTACTGACCCACTTGTGTAAATAGGCCATGCTGGCATACGTGACCCTGTGTTAGAGCTGCAAGTTTGACAGCTTTCTGGTCACCGGAGGACAATCACACATATCTTAGACAACCATGGAAACTTTGTAACTAATCCTGACGTATGGTTACTTTTTGGTTACCATCGCTTATCACTGGATTTCGTTTCGTTCTTGCACCAGCTTTAGCTCCCATTTGGAATGAGAGCCGCTTCACTCGTGAATTTCTCAGAACGAATTAACAAACAAGCATGCATGGCGATCTATATTTGGTTGACAATTAAATTGCGCAGTTAGCTCAAATACTATTTGAGCTTGCGACCTCTGCCACATTTCTGGTGGTTAAAACTTGTTAGCCTCAGACAACTGTTGATAAACGTGTTTTAAAAGGATTAAAAAAATGTTCGTAAACATGCCTAATCACACACGCAAACGGAACAGGCAATCAAAAAGATAGGTTTTTAGGTGCTTGATCGGTTTTATCATCTCTATGAATCTGTCAACATCTACAACCCGAACTTTTGTACAAGTTAAAAGAGTCTACTATCACACCTACTGACAGATTATTCCACAATCATAATTATTTCAGTTACGAAGGTACACCTTCATCTATAATTGATTAGATTGATTAATTGTATGTGTCAGTAAATTGATAGCATAAAAAATAGTACTACGAAACAGTGCGATATACTGAGTTTAGTGGACAGAATCACATCTGACCGTACACTACCATAAAGTATGCTTAAAACACCACTCCACTTACGCACTTTACCAGATGAAACTGAATAATCTGATTAATTTTGTCCCATAATACTCCATAGCATTTTCCACATGAATACTGAAGCCAAATTTTTAAATGTAGGCATACCAAACGGTTAACCAGCGAACACACGAAAAAGTCGCACACAAAGGAAAACACTGCACATACGACCACATGTATCGGGTCATTCTGTGGTGGCCATCGTAGCATAGGTAAGCTGACAATCAGTTCAAACCACCTGCGGGATGTGAGGTTCAGTTTGTCGACTAAAAAACCCAGGCAAAACGGGGCAAATCGTCGTCGCTGGTTTCGTAGACGATCTCTATATCTACAGTAGCCTTAACTGGTTTGCATTCACCATGTGCACAAACCCCATGAGGCCGGTTGATGGATCGGCGGCGATCGTGTTAGTGACACAACTGTTCCGCATGTTAGCATTTAAACGCCATTTTGAATGTACTCAGTCATTTGCCGACACAAATTCCACTTCGTTTTGGTCATGTAGGCGACTGTTGCACTCAGAACACTTGAATATGTGAATGTAATTGCACGCCACAAATTTGGCTGTTTATCCGGATCGATAACATTCTTGGCTTTATGAACAGAAAACTCCTTTTTCCTTATACATTTGATTCACATCTTACGCACAACTTTCAACCAGCATAAAAGCAGTCATACCAACATGACTTATATACTTCTGAACTACTTTGACAAGTCTGAAATATAATTATCAATACTTTTCAAATGACTGATTAAACTGCAATGTTGGAAATGCAGGTCTGAGGCGTACAAGATCCGTTTTCACCTAATATTCTTTATAAATTTAGCAGATTACATATGGTTTTGTCAATATGTAGAAGTTATACATAACCCGGGATAAAAATAGAAAATTAACAACACTATTCCTAAACGTTTACGAGATATAAGTTGAACTTCAATCAGTTTTATCGCTTCATATTATCATCACTTTGAATGCTGAAAATAATCCCAAAGAAGCAAAGTTCAGTTCGGATTCCGATTTACGTTCAAAGCGCAACTGTGTAGGTTCACGTTTAATCAGAATAAGTATTTACCTGAAACCGACGGTTTTTCGCTCCGATCCGGAGTACTTTTGTCTCTCTTAGTCTGAAATGAATGAAAGTTTAACACGGTTATCAACGTTTTGTAGGGTCTGTTTTCTAGATGTTATACTTTACACATCGCAGACGACTTCAGTAACGAAAACATGCGAGTGTTCATCAAAGTTTGAACTCCGTTGGCCTTTGATATTTTTAGATAACTTGGTATATTTCAAAATGGGCACAGTTCATTATAATCTTTACAGTTGGAACAAGAAAGTCAAATAACATCCCACAGCATTATTTTTCGGATAGAAGTTAATTCGCCACTCATTTAAAGACACATAAATGAAGTTATGACTGAAATGTATAAACTAACTAACTACAATTATTTGTGTTTAAAGCACTACTTCAGGGTATACGCGACTGGTTGAAAAATTTAAATATTAGTATAGTTTTAAGCAAGCCTTGGGTAATGTTTAAGTTTAGTTACTAATATTTTAAGCTATCGTAAGAAGGAATACCGCTTCAACAGCAATAATCCGTTTATAAATTCAGGGTAGTTAACTGGAGGCAAACAAACGATCAAGCAGCACGCACTTGTAGCGTTCTTTGTGTGGAAATGTATGTACTACTGCTTGGGTTTATTTACCACTGGTTAGATGTTTTCATTCGAGTTACAACCAACATAACCTAGGCGAAACCTTCCAAATAAGGCTGAACGGGACAAACCTTACTTGGTCTTGAAGGTGTTGTTATTAGTTAGGAATATATCGAGAAGTTAAAAACGAATGGTGAAATTAGGTCCGGCATTTTCACCGGAACAGTTTGATGTCACCATGCCATCTAGCGATAATTCTGTCAGAATTTCGACAGGTAAAGTTGTGACCGGCCGATTTTTCTTTGAGATAACTGGTGTACATTTGGTCACGTTTGTTACTAGTTACGATAGCATCTCGTTCCTCTGATCCGCTGTACGAAAGACCTTTCATTATATTTTCAATACACCTAAGGAGCACGAGTAGTATACATTCTGCCGCAGTGTGCATCTTCCATATCATATCAATATGCTTCGTAAGAAAAAATAGTTATACAATATTATTTTATCCTTTCCCATCAAGTAATGAAAGACCTACATACTGAAACATGACCCGGCAAATACACAAGACCATACTTCTCAGAAACATAGAGAACAGTCGTTTATCAGCAAGAGTTTGTCGCATCAATAGCACAGTCAGCTAAAATTAAACAGCTCTTCATATATTTTGCAGTTCAAGCATGAGATGATTATACAAAAGCGGAGCATAACAAAATCATGAACAAACTATGTAATTTCCACCTGCTTCATGGAAAATGACACGTAATGATGACATGTGGATGATGAGGCAAACGATATATCTTCATATAGTCCGGAATAAATTATCATCTGATATTTGTCAAAGTCAACACGTGACATCCTCTCATAGTGTGACAATCATCATTTTTGACAAGATCAAGATAATTATTATTTTCATGCTGCTGGTTGCACTACATCAAATAATCGGAAGCCATTCGGAACGTTGGTATTCCTCTGCACGAAACATGCCCTGCTCACTGATGCACTCTGCCAACCTCGATAATTTCACATCGTGGTGTGTAATTTACTGTTATATACAATTTGTTGTGTCTCTCAGTCAACATTTGGTTGAGCTGGACACAAAAAGGATTGTAGAGTCTGAAATACTAATGATGGAGATATCATATTGTACTGAATGTAACGGACAAATTATATAATGATATTATCGACTATAGAAAAGCGGCATATATGATGAACTTTCATTCGAAGGTGAACTATGTTGAGAAATGAATCGCTTGTGAAGTATAAATAAACTGCAGCTATGTTAGACAGCTGTCATACATTTTTTCTCAATTGTTCAGAAGGCATGCGTTTCCGATAGTGGGTGTTGTACTTGGGCATGCCGTTTTTGAAGAGATAAGAAACTTTTGGTTTGGCCGACATAACATTTTCAATACTCTTCTTCTGTATTGAGGAAAATACCAGTCCATAACCATGTAGCTCTATTAGAACGTGGAATAGTTTGTTTTACTAACACAGAAAGCGTTTGATAACACTTTCTAGGTCATTTAATTAGACATCCACGAATAAGAACTGAATTGCGATTTACGTACTGGTCACCATTTTGTGAAATCCAAATCGATGTATTCAACACAAATAGCAACAACCTACATATAGAGACTGTGATGTATACTTCCACAGGTATTTTGAAACTGTTGGGGGTGAGCTACAAAATATATTCATGCCCCCACGTTGCTATGCTTTCCTAAATCAACTCAGCCTATTTCGAAACTCTTACATTTTAATCATCATCCGTGATCAAACAGAGAAATACTGAATCGTAATCTCCTGCAAAACACTGCGGAAAGACAAAATTCGGCTCACGAAAAGTCTAAATGTGGAACAGCTGGGGACCAGTTGTTCAGCAGAGATATAACCTGTCGCGATCTCTCAACAAGTATTCAAAACCGCATACCGTTAAGCGCGCATGTTCTGTACATGACGGAGACAAACTGTCTTAATCGACACTTGAAATCAGGAAGTGAGGGTACTTCATGAATAAAAAGTTTTGTTTAGACCAAGTAAAACCGTTTGATGGGATATTGCGCAAGAAAAACCGCTAAACTATTTTCATTCGCTCAACCATTGCAAGTCAGTAATGCTCCCCCTGTCCTCAGTTTAGGTATTATGACGCAGACAGTGGTCCGTGATCTAACGATATGATAATAAATGGCCATTTTGATGGCTGTCGTAGAACGCGTGTTCAGTATGGTCTAACGCTTTTCACTGTTACCTGACGGATGCAGTTGGAACGATTTTACCTCGCGACGTACACATTTTTTCATCATCAAGTAACGTTACAAAATTTCAGTGTTTCGTTTTTTCCCGTGAAGTCAAAGGAACCCAGTTGGATTATACTAGTCCACTTTACAACGATCACAACTGTCATGTAGTTGCTTTATCCGTTTCCAAAAACGAACCTTCAAGTAGGCACTTCACTAAAATCCGGAAAAGCCGCCCTATCTGCGTAGTTGACAACACAACAAATCCATCTTTATATCAAAGTTTCATGAATTTGATGAGACTGGAAGTTACTGAAATTTATAATGATCTTGCGCATTCAGTGTTATTATCTGTCATTTTAAACATGACACATTGCACAACATAACCTCTGTCTCAGAGCGACATGTTTACGGTATTCGTTTGTATGGTTTACAAAATATTCACTATGGATGGCGATGCAAACTAAGTGCTCCGGAAGTTAGAGTATTTAAGAACGTACCACATGAACGTATCATCCTAATTTTATAAGACCAACAAACGCCACAGTTTAGTGACCTGTCTTCAAGTACGTATTACAAGCTTACTGTTAACTTCAAATCGAATCATGATTCAAGAGAAGTAGATTACTTTTCACACTTCACAATCAAGACCCTACACAATATGCGGAAATTTGACTCCAGAGAGGAAACCTGGAGTCGCCACATTGCTCCTTTATGAGCCAATCATGCGCTATGCAAAACCATCCAAACCTCAGGTCGGCAACAAACACAGCTTGATAGTGAATTCATCATAGACTAGTAGATACAACTGAATTCTTTAATAAAGAAATGTTAACACATTTCTCACCTTTTCTTTCCGCATTGACTGGAATGCGCGCTTCCAAAGTCCTTTAATATTCTGACTGCCAGCTGTAGGACGACTTCGTTCATCCAAAGAGGTTTCCCTTTCTGAACCAATGATTTTTAGCTAAAACCAGAATTGTTCAAAAAAAATTTCCCATTGATACCTTCAGTCAAGTAAATTATAAGGTGAACTGAGAAAAAATAGACGCCCACACGACCGTAAATCACATCAGTAATTAATGAGGAAAGAACTGCAGTCTACGAGTTTTACACATATGTGCCAGCCAAACTGTCATCACAAAATATGTATGGCATATAAACCGAATTGTCAAAGGTGCAATAAATGTTTAACTATATCCACACACTCTTTCAACAATATTAGCACATTATGCAATTAGATATTATTAACCAAATGTTTGCTCTTTGAAATCTACTCAAAAGTATGCTCATTTTTGCAAACATAAGTGTATACCACCTGAATAACAATGAACACTATTCAACACTCGCACATCATAAGAAAATTGATAACTTAATTAGAACAGGCACGCTGGACAGGGACGAACGTCAGTAGAAGCAAAAAAGGCTGCTTGCGTGCAAAACACCTTAGAAGTCAAAATATGAGGAGAAATGAAAGAAAACTGTTTGAGAACACCTCTGCTGCTAACTTTTGCGTGTGAGCCTATACCGGATATTTTAATGAAAATACGCAGCGGCTATCATCTTAGCCAGTATATTTTCAAAAATGTTGAATTTCAAAATTTCCCCCCTAGATAAAGCAACGTATATGAAATATATTTTGTTGCGTGCCTTTATAAGGGGTTGCCGTTATCAACAAAATTCGGTTTGATGCGTGATAAAACGTGGATAACAAAATATAATGATGAAAAACTTCCATCGAACACGTCACAATTTCGGTAATCATTACAATTTTCATAGTCTTATGCCGGCTTCATTTTGTACATTCTGCTTGAGCACTTGGGTTATTTTTTCGAAAACCTAAAGCATTTCACAGTGGTTAAGATTAAATTATAGTTTAGAATACCCTCGTATTTCGTATGCGAAGTGTGGGTCAACTCTGGTCCTATGTAACTGTCTATTAGAATTGTGTTTAAACGCGGTTCTACACCAAGGTATTACGTGAATTAGCTGTAAATGAGATTGGAGACTAAGCTGACAAATTGTTCTCACGTTTTAAAATAAACGGGAAATGCGCTGAGCACATGCTTCACGACTTTATGGAGCTACTGTTCAGCATTTCTGGTTCAGGCGTGTGATAATAAAGACTTGTAAGACTGGAAATATATTTACGCACACAGTTCATTAACTGAAGAAAACTGGAAACCTGCACTATTCAGTGGTACGACTGAATATTGTTTCGTATGTTTGGAAGAAATCGATCTAAATAGCATATCCTTCTTAGAAATTTATAACCCACACACTTTTAGTTCACTTCAAAATAACCAGTTTGGCTGATTACCGTATAATTTGGGATGAAAAGTGAGAAATCGCGTTTATCATGAGTACACCTTCATTTAGTTGAAAAGATTTGTTGTTCTTCCTAAAGAAATTGTTTCCGTTACTGGCCAATCAAGTGGTCTCTTGCTATTTTTCTGTCATATCAAACAATTACTTACAGGTATCCACAGGTTATACGGTTAGATTTTCAAATATTTCAATAGGTCAAACCATTGCTAACAGCTGACAACAGAGTCAATTGTAGTTGACCACTGATTAATGGAAAGTTTCCGAATTTGGTGCGATTGTGCTGTTTCAAACGTTCATAGATAATTTGCAGAGAAGAATTAAAAGATATAACCAACCAAACCACACATTTTCGAGTTTCATCGGAAGAGCCCAAATAAAAAACTGTCCACTGTTGACTTGAAGAAAAAAATTTGAAAATCTTAGACATCGCCACGAAGTTCGTTTATTCTGATTGCGGCTGTTGCTTATTGGTAAAAAAGAAATTGCCAACCAAGTAAAGAACCAACCTATACCATGAAATGAATTAAATTTTTACTTTAATAGATACCCCGGTAATACGATTAATAACAACGGAGGGTGTAAGTGGGCGGTCAGTAGAACTGGAAAAGACCTCAGCACCATTTGCGCTTAAACCCGCAATGGAAAATACAATTTGTAAGACTGTCACACTGGTTTAACAATTGAATCTTCCATGTAGTATTCATCGAATACAGATCAGATAGCTTTTCTGGTCGGCGCGCCAGCATGACAGATAACAACAAATGTTTTAAACATACAAAAAATAATGAACCTTTAGTAGATGCACATTAATCGTTAGGCCTAGCTGAGAACTGTTTTTGAACCGGCCGCGAGGGTGTGTATTACCGACCATAAACTCAGAACGGCAATGGTCAACACGATTGGTTTGTGGAAAAGCAAACTAGAGTACAAAGTTCATTCGTACGAATACCATACAATGTTGAAAGGCATCTGTGAGAATGAAACGAACAGATAGCTTTGGTTTTCGAATGGCGCTGGCCGAACGATAAATGTGCATGTGACAACCGTGACTTGGTAAAAGTAATGTTTAATTTGGATCCAACAAACTCGTTCGGGCTAAGGAAACGACAGAGGCAGAAAGTGGATAATTGTCTAACATCTGATAAAATAACTCGGCAGAACGTCTCCACGTGAACGAAACTTTTCCATCACTGTGAACACATTTGTTCCGGGAATACACCTTAAATTATTTTCAAACTTCGATTAATGTTTTCGAGGCAGTGTAGCAAAGTTGAATAGAGTGGAGTAAAATTGTAATTTCTCACGATACCGTTTTTGTTCCCGTAGGAGAATAAACAGTTATTCAACATGAAACGATTATCTGACAACATACTTACTGTTAAAGGAAAAAGATGCTTCACAAGCTACATATCCGTTTAAGGGGAAATTACTCCATTCAGAGTATTCACAATGTGTACTGAAAAAATTCCACATTGCTACAAATGAGGATTTTCTTTTAATAGGGGTAAATAAAGTTTCATAATCTACCTAATCACTCAGATTATGTTGGATTGATCGTTCCAACATTTTAACTGAGCACCCTGTACATAAACGTCAGTTGGGTTTAAACGAAAGTTGCTTCCGATTCGACTGACACTCCTGATGTTTGTTCATCTCAGACTAATCCAGCTCAACCCTATGAGCAACGTATTAGTGAATAGCGGATCCTGTCTTTGTTTTCTTCAAACCTCTATATTTTTTTCTATTTGGGAAAATTGCATCAAAAATTTAATTCAGTAAAATTGGTCGCATAAAATGGTGCCCCGGTAATATGCAAGCACGCGACGCAGACGACTGATTTGTCGAGAAAATATATTCCAAAAGCAATCAACAACTCTTCTTTTAATGCAAAGCAAAGAACCAACTAAATTGTGGGATATTTTGCTATCGAAATGTACCCACTATTTAAATGATGTTTATTTTCATGAAGACTCACTACAATGAGTGGGCAAAAACCCTACCGGTTTTTATTTCCATTGTTTACAGTGGCTCACAATGGGAAATATTGTTTTATTGCGCCTAACTTCAAAAAAACTACACAGTTGGTTTACATTTTGACTGGCAAATCAAACAACATTAACTTGGAGGTGGGATTAAGCTGGTAACTATTTGCTCTATTAGAAATCCTGGCCAGCAATTCTCTGAACATCATTTGTGACGAACTAAACTACGTACAGCAGACACAATTTGAGGGGATCAAATAAGAGTGAAGAAGACAGTGGAAAGAAAACATGAGGGCAGACGACTTGGAAACTGCTTATTATTATACTACATTTTGCCTAGTGGAACTAAATTCACATTGGAAAATAATCCGTTTCACTGTTCACAGTATCTCTAGAGTACGCCAGATGAAGGGCATTTTGTAGACGCACACGAAACCCCGTATAACATTTACGAATATAACGAAAATCTAACAGCCTTATGCTCTCACAAAATCTTTGATGGTTAATTTTATCTGTTGACAGCCTGAATAAATCCTTCTGGCAAATTAATTTTTTCGAAGGTTGCATTTCCTAGCGTTCAGTTTTGATTATTGTGTGTTGCTAATGTTCCCATAATCTGAAGTATAATCGCTGTTAACTTCATTAGCGAAGCAAACACATGCAAAATCAAAACACTCAAAATCCACAACACCATTCTGAATACTAATTGTAGTACCGTCTAAAAGGTGTAAACATTCGGAACTTGCTGTTCATTTTGTGCGTACTAGTCCGGAATTACTATTCTTTTTTTCGTTCAGCCCACGTGCGCTGAAGTTCTGGTTAGATATAGAGAAGTTCAAGTCTGTTGTCGTGAAGGCTCAGCTTGGTCATCTTAGTTTACATGCCAGTGACTTGACACATTTTACATATATGAAAACATATTTATCGACTTCTATTCTGGCACTTGCGAGTTTATATCGCTAGCTCACATGAGCGGGTTAATTCACTGTGACAGTTTCGAGAAACTGATTAAGTCACTTCCAACAGGTGACAATTATTTCGTCCGATGAATTTGATCTGCCTATAATTCAATTGACAAGATTCTTAATACAACTCCTAGATACCAAATCACCAATAGCTATATGCATTAGACAAACAGAATAAGTATATTAAAGGTAAATCACCCCGTTTTGTTTCGGTCACCTGGTGAGCTCTCGATCAGAAGGTCGGTTGCATGATTTGGACCGAAAGTTTCATCAGAACACAAAACCTAGTAATGGTAAGCAACGGAGGTTCAGCTGAGTCGGAAGACCTTTTCAAATTCACGTCGTATCATACGAATAACTTGAAACTTTCTTTGCTACAAATAACTCAGATCTTTCTCAAGGGCCATTAGTCGATTAGAAATGTTTGTATTGATGCCAAATCATATCCGCAACCAGAGTATTTTGCGATGTGCACCCAATTAATACCTCAACTACAGTGAACATGTTACTGAAAGATTCAATGACGTAGTACATGCATGACTACCAGGTTCAAAAGCGGCAGCGTTGGAACAGTGTATCTTTACCACCAGTCTGTGAAAGGTATCAAGGATGTTCATCTGAACAAGACAAATTTGGGGAGCCTGCGTTAGTTTTTCATTCAGGAGGTCTTTTATTACCGTTTGTTGACAAACTATGCATTAGCGCGTTCGTCCACTGGATTGACGCAAAAATCTATCGAATTCCTACTAGACTACAGTCAGGAAGCATATTTTTGCACCAAGCAGGGATAAAGTAACAAATTTTCTTCGATGTACTCGATTAATTCAAGGCGAGAAGTGGTTTGCTGTTACGTTCATACGTCGGAAAAGTATGTTCCGAGAAATACTTAGACCAGCAGCCTAAACATTCTTTATAGCATACAACACGGAAATCTTTACATC